>NHNU01000015.1:668412-875644 GCA_002785985.1 Microcyclosporella mali
TATTTTGCGGAGGCCATGCCCGCATACACGTATAAAAGCACTCGAATGTCTGTGAAAGAGAGGCCGGAAGGGAGGAAGATATAGAGAGACAGGAAATGAAAGGATCGAGGTGCTCCGCCTTGGAGGTGCTCCGCCTTGTTGGCGCTGTCGAAACATGCACCTTCCGGCCAGCTAATCCTGGTGGCTGTACTCTCATGGTACTGCTAGAGGCCGTCCCTGGAGACCTGAGATGTCAATTCAGTGACGGCGATGGGTGGCAACGAATGTTAGAAGCAGTTAACAGACCATGTTGCAGTGGACTCACGTCCGTTTCCCTTTGTCGATGCCATACTGCATTAGTAATCATGGGCATACGAATTGAGGTACGGTACCTAGGTACATGTAGTGCAGCGCATTTGGCCATGTCTCTTGCCTGTATCGCGAATATTCGCTCCATTCCCTGCGGTGTAAAGGACAGCGAGGCCAGACGGGCGAGAATGATGCACGTAAGAGTCAGGCTCTGGCTTTGCCTCTGAGCAGCTGTACGCCATCTTTCTATTACTTATCCTACGCGCCGTGCCGCCGCCTACGTGCCTGACGTACATGAATCTCTAGCCATCCGCAGCTTCCTACCTCTTTCGGAATATCACCACCACCACCATTTTCTCTACTCCTACTACACATTCTGTACCACGCTCCTTACAGCATATACGTCGACAGACAGAGAGCATGGTGAAACAGGACGCCGGTCCACAGCACACCGATATCTCAGTCCCGTCGCGATAGCGCCCTCGCTTCTGATGGCGCTTGCGCCGCAATGCCTGTTCCCACCGTGTCCTTCCTCCTTGGGCTGATCGTACTGGTATACCTCTGCACATTCGTCGTCTTCGCAGTCATACGCATCGTCACTGGAGTCTCCATCCAGCGAATCGGATACACCGGCCTCAGGCGCATCGCTTTCTCCCCACAAAATGGCATAAAGATCAATATTCGCGGCGTAGGCCTGTCCCCTCATAGACCTACGTTCGCTTTGCCAACATGGTGCAGTCTGGTCGTCACAGAACTGGCTGTCACTGTGGACCTCAAAGTCTTGGACGACGCCAGAAGAAGGAAAGAAAATGGAGGGGTTGGCGCAAAAGAACGCCCCAAGACACACAAGGAGGCTGAGGATGAAGAGGGACATGGCAAGCTCTGGCGAAAGCTCACAGAGATCAAGGAGAGGATCAAGCGTCTACACAGACAGATTCGCTGGCTACAGCTGGTGGACTTCATTGCGACAGCAACAACCGTGGACATTGTGGGCGTCGGTCGACTCAGGCTGGAACGTCTCACGGTCTCAGTGGACACTCGGAAGCAGACTGTGGACCGAAGTAGGCTGTTTCAACATCATAAGCATCAGCCCGAGATGCAATCTCCTGCCGAATGGAAGTCTATCCTTAGGAGCGTTCTCTTCACTCCAGAAGGTAGAGAGAGCACCGAGATCCTGGATTACAGCACTATCAACATCCATGGAATGCTTCATCGCGATCTGGAGGGCTTGCGCGATGCATCAATTGCGTGGAAACTCGGTCGTCTGAACATACCGTATGACGACATCGAGCATGCCAAACGATGTGCGGATCTATTGCGTGGAAAGTACGCCCAGCCTCCGACAGAACGGGCGCCCGCGGATTTTTCATTCGCCGACGTGGTCGATGAACTCGAGCGACCTGGTAGCCGTGGTGACCGTCTTGTGCGCACCGTCTCTGACTCTCGGGCTTTCATTGCCTCTATCCTCCGTGGCATTCAGGAAGTCCAATTCGCGATCAGTTTCGTTGGACTGTCAAGAAAACTTGATCTCAAGGGGTTTGCTGATAAGGATGTCTACTTCAACTTTGCGATGAAGGAGCTTGGCCTGGATGTCTTACGGCTGGACCCGAAAAGTCCTGCACACAGGATGTACTTCTCGCGGAAGGACACTGCTCATCAAGCACTTTTGACTGGTATTGCCATCGCTGCGGGAATTGATGACGGTCACGAGCATCCCGAGCGAATGCTCTACATACCGATGATCACTGCGACCGTAAAGACAACTTTGCCATCACGAACGATCAACTACTCTCGAATCGATGACCCGAACGATCGCAATACTAATATCCTCTACGGTAATCTTGTCTGCACTTCACCCTCGGTGGACCTAGATCCCAAGCATCTGCCCCTAGTCAGGGAGTTATTGAAAAAGCAATCAGGGAGTCGACGGCATTACAACTCATCACACAGTCATCACCTGATATCTCAGCTACTTCCAAAGGCTCACTTGAAGTTATCGATCCAGGAGCCCGTCCTGAGGATTTCTCTGCCTCCGATTGACAAGAGTGCCGCAGCTGATGACTTTGATCTGCTAATATCATCCGTGTCGTCCATAGCTCTGGAGTGCGAATCTTCACATTCAATGGATGAGCAGAACCACTATAGTTTGAGCTCGTACTATAGACATTCGAGACACCGCCTCTATTTCCAGACAGCTGCAGGTGATAGACATGATCTCCTTCACAGCGACTTCGTTGAAGTTCAAGTCGATGTCAATGCTCTTCCAGACATGGCCGTGGTTGCTACAGGTCGTGCGCAGACATTCACGGTCTTTCTGATCAGACCAGAGATATGCATCGGCGTCCGACAGATCATCAAACAGTTGCGCAGGAACGTACTCGCTAGAAGTGATGGAACCAGGCGACCCCAGGCCTCTTTCCTTCGGAAACTACCACAGTGGCTGCAGAAGCTTCACTTGGAAGGCTCAGATTTTGGACTGGAGCTTGCCGGAGTCGACGAACAAGTGTCTAAAGATACCCGCGGACTTCGGATAAACCTCGAATCATGGAACATTGACTACAAAGCGCAGCGTGAAGATGTGGGAAGCTTGGAACCACAATCTCGACGGGAATTGATTTCGAAGTCCCCTGCTAGCAAAGAGAAGCACGCCAAAGCAACAGACCAGCCAAAGAAGCGATATCAGAGTTTCGCCGATGGCCGTCGTTTGACCTTGCATCTTCAGAATCTCGAAGGCTCGATACTTGATTCATTAAAAGACTCCGAGCCTGAGTCCTTCATGTCAATGCCACGTTTTGAGCTGGCTTTTTCCACTTCGACAGATGCGCACGGTCCGATCTTCCACATTAATTCCTTTGCGAAGAGCATACTGCTACAATACTCGCTTTACAATCATTTCGCCATCGGCATAGCAGCGATGGTGATTAAGCGGACCTTCGTCGATGGCGGTAAAGAGGAGCCGAGGCCTTATCTAACCAGACAAGCGAGCGCTGGGCTGTCGACGTCAGACCCCATGTTAGAGGAGATCGCGAATCGCGAGATCATGGCTATTGATTTCAAGGCCAATCTTGTTCAAGTCAAGGGAACAATGCCCGCGGACCCTCCTATGATGCTGCAAGTGTTTGCCCTCGAGTGTGGTCGACACCGTTGGTCGACACCATTCGTGCGCAGTAAACTCGCTCGTTTATTCGTCAGAGCACCAGCTACCAAGACTGCGTGGAGCAGAGTGGTCAGCGTCAAAGGTCTCCGACTTGATCAGCGTGATCTCAAGCGCAAGATAGGGAAGACCAACGTTCACGAGAAGTCCTTCGACGTGGCGGCAGAAACTATCCGTCTGTCGATACCACATTCACTCGTGGTTCATGCCATATTCGACAACATCACTAACATTGTGAAGACGACGAAGCAGTTGCATCATCACTTTGTCACAGGCACCAATGAGTACATCTTAACAAAAGAGCCAGAGGGCCCTAAGCATGTGCCTCGAATCACCTTGCGATCACAGATATTCATTTTCGACATCGAAGATAGCCAATTCGAATGGAAGCTCGGTGCCATCTATCGAGCTGGTCTTCTAGAACAAAAGCAAAGACTTGCCCGTGAAGAGGCGTTTGAACTAAAGGCTAAAAGACTCGCGAGATGCGCTGCTCGAGGTAGTTCCCGACTTCGCGCACAGTCTACACAGTGGGAGAATCGCTCGCGTTCTCGCAACAGACAACCACATGGAGAGCACCGTCGTAGTCATAGCGCCCACGAAGCACATCAGCGTAGTCCTCCATCAAGCCGACATGGGCGACGCAAGATGCGCTATGATGCCGATGGAAAGTGCGGCATCAGTGAGACTTCCACAGTAAGTGTCGAGAAAGCGAGAGAACGACTACATCACTTGAATGCGGAATCTTGGAAGAACCGCATCGACAGGGTCAAAAGTTTCCAGAGTCATGCTATCCGAGAGATTCGAAAACTCTTTGGCATTGTCGATGATGTTGATGAAGATATCGAACAGCACGAACCTATCCTGGCATGGAGTCAGCGACCCAGTCTACTGGTCATCGCCATCAGCGACCTGGGTATAACCGTGGACAAGCCTAGCTTCCCAGTCAATGAATACTCCAGATTCTTGAATGATGTAGGGAAAGGCATGCCCAGAGATATGAAATATGGACTTCTGCTTCCCATGAATCTGCATATCACCATGGGCGAAGCAAGGTTTCAGCTCCGGGACTATCCACTACCACTTCTTCATGTCCCTTCATTGGGCAGTGGGCAGTCTCAAAGGATGCCAGCCCTCTCATTGAAGACAGATTTTGTCATCGCCGAGGAGTTTAGAGACGTGGAATCACAACGAACAGTCACTGTACAAGTCGTCCCACCCGAGAAGATGGCCGATAGAAAGGGGTACTCTATCGAAGTTCGTCGTACCATCTCAGCTGTCAAAACGTACTCGGACATCAAATTTGAAATAAACACCAGCAATCCGACGAAGATGACCTGGTCGACGTCGTACCAGCCAGCTATACAGGACACTATGCAAGTATTGGAGAGCTTCACCAAACCTCCAGTCGATACATCAGACAGAGTGGGTTTCTGGGACAAGATTCGTCTTTCCTTCCATTCGCGTGTCAACGTTTCCTGGAAATACGATGGCGATGTCCATTTGATATTGAAAGGATCCCGCGACCCATATGTAGTCACCGGAACCGGCGCTGGCTTGGTGATGGTTTGGCGCAACAACGTGACTTGGCGCATTGCTCAACATACAGATCCGAGACGATTCATGGCCGTGGAGAGTGGCGATTACATACTCGCTGTTCCAGACCTCAATAATTACGCTCGTCGCTCGCAAGATGAAGCTACTAGCGACGATGCAAGCACGTCGACCGGCTCGAGCACCTCACGCCGAGATGCCATCTTCAAGAAAGTCGTCATGAAACTCTCCGGGAAGGTCACATGGCTTGCTGGACTCATGTTTGAGCGTGAGCTTGAAGATGGCAGGCGGTCATTTGAGTTCATGCCGCACTACGACGTTGTGCTAAAGCATCCTGACTTTGCTAAAGGGCCTCCAGGTCTGCCATATGATGCTTATCGTGGCTTCCGCAGCCATCATATCCACATGTCGATTGCTATTGCTGCTCCGCATGATCGAGACTGGTCCGTTTCGAATCTGAAACCGTCCAACAACTATAACTCCATGCATCTGAGTCCAAGGTTCTTCTCACACTTTTACAACTGGTGGTCAATGTTCTCTGGTGTCATGTCTCTGCCTATCCGACAAGGGCCGCTCTGGGGCGTCACAGAGAAGAAGAGCAAGAAGTTCGGACGACATATTGCCACGATCAAGTACAACTTGCTCTTGTCTCCTCTTTTCTTGAGCCACGTGTACAAACACAAGGATGCTGAAGACTATGCTGCAAATTCGGTATCTGCTACAGGTCTAAAGATGCGCCTTGACAGCTTCATGCTGGATCTTCACCAACGCAGAGAATACTTCGACTTGAAGGGACGAGAAGGCGCTCGGGCCAAGACGACGAGCGCTATGCGTATCAACCAGGCCCAACTTGATTTCATATCCGCCGATTTGCGTGCGCTTTCTGCGAACATTGAAGGCACCAGTGCCGAGGACATCGAGAAGGCCAACGATGACACCCTCGCATCGCTTCATGGCCAAGTCCCGCTCGTGGACATGTCTAAGTTCGACATTCCCGATAACGACTTTACGTGGATTGACATGGACGATTTTGTGGAGCTTGATTGGATCCTGCCCGCGGAGGCTGATCCGGTGACCAGAATTTTGCCCCTAGGATATGCACCACGATTTACATATTTCCGACAGACAGACCACAACGGCACGATCGCAGGTGACTCCTCCAGGACCAGTCCATTTGGTGATGAACCCACTCATTACTGTGTCATGTCTGCCAAGAACGACCCTCGCCGCGTTCAGGCCGAGCTGATAGAGAGACGTATCCATCTGATCGACGAGAAGATTACCCAGAACGTCCGTGCTGTTGGTGAACACGAACTTAAGATCGTGCGCGAGACAACCGGTGACAAGACACAACATCAAGCTCTGGAAGAGAAGCTTGAGACTCTTCGCGGCCATACTGATCACCTCCGCGGTAAGCGCGAATTCCTGCAAAAAATGCTGAGCGACCTGATTCAGCGCCTAGATCAGGACGACCCAGCTGCCATACCAGAACTGGAGACAAGCGAGGAGTTCTTTGAGGCTCACGAGAAGGCTAAGCCACAGGAACCAGATCTAGCAAACATTGACGCGGCGCCTCTCGCCGACTACACGAGCGACTTCAATAATCGCTTCATCGTGCATAATGCGCAGATCAAGTGGAACAACTCGCTGCGGAATATCATTCTGAGATACATCCATCAGAACAGCCAAAGACGTGGCTTCGTCTACTACATGTCCCGACGTGCAGTCAAGTTTATTCTAGAAATCTTGGAAGAAAGAGAGAGAGAGGAGACGATGTCCGCGCCCACCCGCACGAAATCTCATACAACACAATATAGTGCGACTTCGCCAGATGTTGACGATGAACAGACCGTACAAGACCGAATCGACGAGCTCTTGCGTGATGGGCGAAGCTATGTCAATGCGGACGAACCATTTGGGGAGAAACGTGACACTGGAGCTGTTGCCGACGGACCAAGCGACGACATTGCAATGGAGTTCACGCCTTTGAACACATTTCACTTCCGTTTGATCGCCCCACAGGTCCAGCTACAAAGTGAAAAAAACCCGAAGTCCGCGGTGCTCTTCACTGCCAAGGGCATGCAGCTCAAGGTAGTGCAGATTATGGAGAAGGACAAAGTGGACGACGATGTCAGCGGCTTGGTGCAGCGGCGCTTTAACGCTGCAGCAGACAGCCTCCAGATGTTCGTCACTAGCTCCAAGACCTTCTCTACCGAATACCTGCATTTCTACTCTGCCAACCGGTACGGTGTCAAAGCTGGGACGTACTGGCCACCTTGGGTTCCGATGGAAATCATGTTCGAATTCCAGGCTAATCCTTACGGCTTCAACCGAGTTGTGCACCGAACATCTGCCAGCCTGCGGTACGACAAGTTCAACTCTCTGCGACTGAAGTACAACGACGATGTTACTGGTGGGGACCCTGCAACAGCCGAAAGCGCAGAAGAAGCCGAAAGTCGAATGGACCACGTCTGGCTCGAGTTCCCTCAGTTCCGTGCAATCTGCGACTCGACTCAGTACTTTGCCCTGTATATCATCGTCATGGATCTGTTGCTGTACAATGAGCCTCTTGAGAAGACGCGTAGTGAGCGCCTCGAGAAGATCATGTTGGCATCGGATTTCAGTGACCTGTCCGGAGCTCCCGAGATGGTGCAAATGCTTCAAGAACGCATTAGACAGCTTGAAGAGATCAAAATGCACTTCCAGGTCAATGAGAAATATCTTGATAGGCAGGGTTGGAAAGATCGCATTGCGATGGACCAGGATCTAGCAAGCTGCGAAGACGAGTTGTTCTTCATGATGAAGGCTATCACGACTTCGCAGCAACATGCAGAGAATCCTCGTGAACAGGAGGACTCCAATGGAATGCTTCATCTGCATATTGCTTCAAAGGAAATTGCATGGCATCTCATACGAGACAAAGGGGAGTCCCTCATCGAATTGCAGCTGAGGAATGCCACTTTCGATCGCACAGACAACTACGATGGCTCGAACTACAACAGCATGGAGATCGGTCGTATCTATGGGTACAATCTCCTGAGCGATGCACTCTATCCAGAAATCATCTCGCCCTTCACTGACGAAGGCAGAGGTGGCCGCACCTTGGGCAACGCCAAGATGCTGCGGGTGCATTGGCTGATGCTTGAAGCCATTGCAGGAATTCCCGTTGTGGACTACTTTGAGATCGACCTAGTACCCCTGCGACTGCAAGTTGAGCGGGAAGTTGCCAAGAAGTTGTTTGAGTACATCTTCCCTGGTGTCGGAGGCAATGCTTTTGACGGTGGCGGATTCTCGCCATTCATGGTTAAGAACATGCTGCCTACACAGGAGGAAGAAGACGAGGAAGAAGCCAGACACGACTCGCAACCTGTATTGGATGTCGAGATGGCAGAAGCGCCAAACGAAGAAGAAGCCGTCGTCCCTCCTGACGAAAATGGTCCCGGTTCTCTTGAGCATCGGCTAAAGCCTACAATGCATCTGTCAAAGCAGCAGAAGAAACCGCGAAACGATCAAAGAGGCTTGGGTATTTCCAACGCAAATCACCACGGTTTACATGGGTTCACGATCTTCCAGCATTCGAACAAATCACAACAAGGCGCAAGCAATCGCTCGATGGCTCCTCGCCAGGCTATGTCGCAGACAAGTCTGTCGCCTATGTCACGCTCACCAAGTGGGCGATCGCTGAACACCATGCGAAGCGGAGCAGGAAGTGGCGAGGTCGACAAGCGGTTGACCACTGTTCGGACTGCTGATGGAGCGGAGCCCAAGAAGAAGAAAGAAAGGAACAAGGAGAAGCCATCGGATGATCTGACACAGATGATGAACCGTGCTTCCAATTACATGACGTTGTCGTACGTCAAGATACCGAGCATGGTGCTTTGCTTATCATACAAGGGCCAGGGCAAGCGCAATATCGAGGACGTCCACGACCTTGTGTTCAGAATGCCAACGTTGGAGTACAGGAACAAGACTTGGTCTAACCTGGACCTGGCGCTACAGCTTCGAAAGGACGTGACTCGTGCGCTGATTAGCCACGCTGGCGCCATTGTTGGCAACAAATTTAGTCACCATCGACCAAAGAAGCAAGAGCAGTCCAGGCTGCGTGAATTGGTGAATAAAAGCACATTCATAAGCTCCACTCCTAGCCAGCCTGGCACGCCGGACTGGCAAATGACAGCGACCAGTTCAGAGACCAGCAGTCTTCAGGAAAGCTTCGGCGAAACCTCAGGGCGGCCATCGAGTGCAAGGCCACCTAGTAGTGCTCTAGCGCGTACGTTGAGCTACTCTACGTCGCCATCAGTCTCAACTACCGACTTTAGGGCGTCCGAGGACCACCAACGAAACGGCTTTAATGGCATGACCGAGAGCCAGCAGCCAACACGCAACACCACGCTCAGACCTCTCCCAAGACCGGCAACAAGTCACACCGATGGTTCGGAGTCTTCGCGGCTACGGGCTGCTTCCATCACCCGGCATCTCTCAGGATTCGGCGATCGTATTCGACAGCGCTCAAGTACCCATGCCAACCAATCCCAAGCAGAAACGTCAGCGGACGATACCGACGATAACAAGCGTAAGAGCAAGCTTTTACTCGGTCCCGGAAAGCTTCTGGGGCGGCTGAGAGATTAGATAGACCACAGCATATCCATTTTCTTTTTTGTGCATAATGTTTCGGGTTGGGCGAGATATTCTTGATACCCGGGGGTTTTTTTTTTTAGCTTCCTTCCATGTAGATATAAAGCTTCGGCACACTTATTCCCTGTGGATGGTCTCATTCCTTCTCTTGAACTGCATTTGGTCCAGCATTCGCTGAATTGCTCCCGGCCTTCATCGGCTTCCCCTGAAACATAGCACTCATGAACCCACCCATCTTCCCGTTCCACGACTCCCTCTCCTTCGCGCCTTCCACATCTTCCACAGCTTGTCTCACTCTCTCCAGGACGCTCTCACACTCCTCCTTCGAAGCTTTCCGACCCCTCTTCTTTCCTGCCAGTACAACCTCTACCCTCCTCCCCTCCTGCAGAAAGTCTCTCAGTCTTCCCAAACGATGCGCCAAGTCGCCCTCCGCAATCGCCCAATTCAACTCTATCGTCTTCTGGCCCGCTTCTGTGACCACTTTCTGCACTCGCTTCTGCTCTTTCTGCTGATCTTTTCGCCTTCTCTCTGAATCGTACCACTCCTTCTTGGACACGATTTTGCAGACGGGGATGTGATCTGGGTCAAATTCGGGAGGGTCGATCGATACCTGTATTAGACGGTGGGTTTTGGTGTCGAGAGAGTTGAGGGTATCCCATTTCGTCACCGGAGGTATATGCTCATTAGTTTCGGGGTCGATCAGGCGATTGGTGTCTGGGGGAATTAGGTAGATGAGGCGGGCTGTTATTTCGTTGTCCCATTTCTGAGCGCGTTGTTCCGGGGCGCGGGTTTTGGATAGTGGACGTGGAGTGGTGGTGAATGTTCGGGACTTGAGGTGTTGTTGAGGTCTAAGGGTAGTCCATATCGGTTGGCGGACTGGTTGCGCAGAGATGTTGGGAAGGACGAAAACGCGATATAGGGCCTGTAGCGGTGTTGCGGTGTTTCTTGCATGCATGACTGTATGCTTTTGGTGTATGTAGCTAAGGCGCAGATGTGAGGTCAGGTGGTCGAGCGGGACCTAATGGTACGTAAATGGGCGAGACATCAAATATTGACTAAGCCACATTGATGGAGCTGCGGTCTCGGGGGTGAGTTCTACTTCAACCGAGCATCATCGATTTGGACGAGCACATGCCCATTTCTACACCACATCTTCCGCCCATTTCTCTCGCTCGCCACGATCCATACGACACAGCACCGACCAGCTTCACGTTCGCCATCCATACTATACAGTCTCTTCCGGCTTGGGCGTCTCATGGTGATGAAAGCCACGACCAGGCGAGCATTTGGAGCCGCGTGCATACAGCTTCGATAATTCGCTTCACCCTCTCTGGAGCTGGACAGGAGTGGCATGCTAGAGCGTGCAACGGCATGCCTCAAAGCTGGAGGACGAGATTCTCTGCGATGCCCCAGCCACACCTCACGCAGCCAGCGCATGCTGCATTCCACCTTCTGGACGCATAATGCTGGCGAACTCGATCTGCCTCCGTGGGTACTCCCGAATCGACTGAACTCGACGACCGAGAGCTCTTCGCCAGTCAAGTCAAGAAGGCGTGTTAAGAGTGGGGCTGCGACACCGGGATCGCCTCCAGATGGCCTGTTTCTCGATTTCCTCTATCCGCCACAGGCTCTGACATGGTTGCATCGCACGAATGGGCAACACCTGGAGCGCTGGGAAAGACGGAATGCAAGACGGTTGCCAGAGGGCTTCAAATCCATACAGTCGTCGAGAGGCTACTCGTCCCAATCACACGCGCCACTTGAGCAAGATCGCCCGGCACCAGGAACGCCGTCCATCGGAGAGAAAGAGCATGAAAGAGTGTTAACGCCTGACACTGTAGAAGTAGAACAAGAGGATGCCGGTCAGAACTCGGAGACTAGTCAAGACTCGACTGCAGATTCTGCAGGCGACCTGGCAGAGATTGAGCCGGAGCCACCGGATCAGCAACCAGCTCTTCGACAATTGCGTCGAATGCTGTCTGATAGTCGAGGCTCCAATGTGAATGATGTAAAGGCAGTATGGTCTCTGTACACCTCTCTCGAAGACGACGACAAAAGCAATCCTCTTCTCAAGAAAGAGCTTCTCCTATGGCTTCATGCTCGAAAGACGCCGATTGCTTCAGCTCATTGCATCTCGCTATACTGGTCACTTCCGCTTGACGAAAGGCCGCTAGAGGTCTACCAAGTCGCTTTGAAAGAATTTCTACATCGTCGCGACTACGAATTTGCTGCTGGTTTGCATCGCGAAGCTTTGAGCACCCTACGCAATAGCTCACAAATCACGAAGACCATATTCCAATATGCTCTTCGGCATAGTCACTATCAATTGGCGGTGCAGACACTTTCCGAGCATCAGAGCCATTTCTCTGGTCCCGATCAGGCGCGTCATCGAGCCATGTTTTGGTTCGATGTCGCAGAGATGCATGACTTGATCAGCTTGACGCATCGTTTGATCAAGGTGCTGTCTAGGGAGCATGAGCCTTACATGATCAGTGGCATACGCGATGAAGCTGTTCGACTAGCGACCAGGATGACCGAGGAGGCACTCCCCAAGTTGGCAAGGGCACCACTTACGACCCCGTCTACACACTCCCGAGAGAATGACTCATTTCCCCGCATGGTTCTGGGCTTGACGCAGGCATTGGTTCGGCATAGTGCCAAAGCCAAGAATATTCTGGAGGCTGCAATCGTGTCCATCTTGCAACAGAACGTGGGCAGGGAGCATTATCCAAATGCTCATCTCATAGTGTCAAATATGTATCGAGCATATCGCGACTTGCCGGGCGCTCTGCCGTCAGAGAACATGTTGCTGATGTTTCTCCAACGTTTGCAATCATATTGGGGAAGCAAACATGTCCGCGCACGCTCGGTTGGTTTCGAGGTTGGGCCCATCGCGGAAGACTGGTTAAAATTTCATGGGAAATTGAACGTCCCCGCCATCGACAGCCTTATCAAATTCTATGCCTCGCAGGGAGACGCTGAAAATGTCAAGCTTTGGGTCGAGTACGCCAAAGTTCACGCCACTGCTTATGAGGCTCGGGGGGCTACGGATTGGGCATTGGTCTACGTGCACGCACGCCGCATGGATCTCCCCAGCGCCATCAAAGCGTTCGAAGACGTACAAGCCATCGCCAAAACACGAGACCATACGCCGAGTCTTCGTGCTTGGAACTCGCTATTCTTCGCTCACTCTCGAGCTGATGATCTGGACGGTGCCCTCACAATGTACAAGAAGTTCCTGGTGGCCGGCAGGACTCCCGATCCATACACCTTGAATCCAATCATGCAATTACTCGCCCGTCGCGGAGATGTGGATGGCATAAATGACATGAGCCAACAGTTTCGCAAGTTTTGGCCTGACGAAATGAGCGTTGACCTTGTTTGCAGCCGTCTAATCGCTCTTACTAATGTTCAGCGAGTAGAGGACGCAGAAGACGCTCTGAAAGACTCCATCGCAGAGGCTCGCGTGCTACGCGAACGACCACCGCTTACAGTGTGCTGCAACGTCGTCCTTACCGGCTATGCCAGACGGCCCGATATTGGTGCTATGATGCGCGTCTACGGATTGATGCGAACCGAAGATATCCCCATGAACTCACTGACATACAGCGCTTTGATGCAGGCTCTCGTCAATTGCCAACAGACAAACGCGGCTAAGAGGATCCTGACGCATGTTATGCCTCGTGAAAAGCTGACGGCGACGGCGCTGCACTATGCGATTCTTATTACTGGTTACACAAACGAGGGAAACTATATTCAAGGCGCGTCAGTATACCAACAGATGCTCAGGGATAGGATACGTCCAACGGTGGCGACCCAACGTGCCTACTTGAGAATCAAATCCTTCTTTGAGCAGGAGCGGAAATCTGGAAGACAGAAACGCACGCGTCGGGGTTTCAAGAGAATCGCAGGACCGTTGGACTCCGCCAAAGAGATCCGTGAAAGCGTAGAGTCCTTTGACCAGGCCGCATTGGCCAGTAAAGGTCCACGCCACGGAGCCGACAGCACATCCCTGTCCACTGGCATCAATGAATACATCGACTACGCCATGTTCCTCAACTCGAGGGCCAACAATACACGTACAGTAGAAGAGCTGTTCCAGCTGTACCAAGACGAAGCGGAAAAGCGAGGGTCATTGGCAGGCCCGCCACCAATGCGCATTCTGACGTCGCTCATGAGTGCCCACTTTCATTCCAAGAATTATGATATGGTGGAGGCGTATTGGAAGATTGCGAAGGATAAAGCTGACATGTTTGCGCCATCCTCGATGGTGCCCACTTTCGGACAACCAGTCACGGAAGAGGTTCAAAGCTCCAGTGGTCCAGGAGTCTCTGACCCAGCCGCTTTTGATTCTGGAACGGCCTCTGCAGAAGCTGATAAGGCGGAAATAGGTTTTGCGTCGTCGACAGAAGTCAAGTGTCAAGGTGCACAGACACTGTCACCAACGAGCAATCCTTCAAGGGGACCACGGCCAGCACCAGGACGAACGGACATCCTCACGCGCCCCCTTCGCTATTACCTACATACTCTGCTAATCCAGGACCGCATTAACGAGATGATCAAGCTGGTAACCCAGCTCCTTAGTCAAGGTTACCGCTTTGATATCATCACGTGGAATCGCCTGGTGGAGTACCTTTGCGAAGCACCTGATCCGCCCGTCCTCCTGGCTTTCATTCTTGCTGAGAGGTATCTCATGCCAGGTTTTCCCGGGTGGGCTAAAGTAAGCAATAAGAGGCTGCCACGAAAGGGTGCGAATTTGCTCAATTTCCAGTATATGAGGACGCGATACGAGAACAAGCATGTGTTGAGGCCCCATTATCGGACGTTGCTCTATCTCATGCGAGCACACAAGAGACTGCAGGAGGCAGAGGCAGTGTATGGTGTGGCACGTGAGGATGAGCTACGTGGGCTGCAGAAATTGAGAGGATCGGTCGGGCAGATCCGTGAGAGAGCGCCTCTCACTGTTGCAGCGTTGCGGGACCTCCCTGTCACACCGGACAAATGGCAGGCGAGAATCTTGCAAGGATTAACTTGACACCATGTAGCGAATTGGCACTGAGCGTGATGATGAAGCTGTACATACATGTGTATTTGTGCTATAACACGGCAATGCCCTTCTGCTCCTAAAGTATCAACCATCTAACTGCTCTTCACGCACGCACAGTTGGAACGCCTGCATATACCACCAGCTTAATTGCAGCCAATCCGAGCCGCTGCTCACAACGCGCTAAGCAAGCTCTTGCGTGTCGGGGCGCGTCTCGCGTTTGTCCCTCATCCAGCTTCTTCTCGCATCCCACCTGCACTGGCATCCGCCGCATCAACGTACACTATACTCCACTTCATACATCACGAATAATCACCACTTCACCCACGCTCACACTGACGCTCCTTTCACCAACGGCTGCCCAACATGGACGGCATTCAGCTTCGCGATGAGGCCGTCAGGGATCGCATCCGAGCTGCTGAGGAGTTTCTGGATCCCCGTAAGAACAGTCACAAAAGTGGCGGCAATGCTCTCGCTGACACCGCACAGAGGATCCGCGTGCGCGAAGCTATCAAGCTGAGATCTTGCTGATGCTCAACCGCGGCCTGCGACGACTCACAGTGAGCCTCGATGAAATCCGGTCGCACAACAGAGAGATGGCAGACGGCCTACTGAACCAGCCCTTCGATTATTCGCAAGCCTTCGATCGCGCTCTGTTCAACATTGTTCAAACGCTCAGTGCGCGCACGACGACCAAGGTTGACGAGGAGCAAATGTACTATTGCGCATACATTGGCAACTTGGGCGAGTATGCTTGCAATCCGCGAACGCTTTCATCCAGCCACCTCAATCACATGGTCTCGCTTGAAGGAATAGTAACAAAGTGCTCACTGGTGCGCCCCAAAGTCATCAAGAGCGTGCACTGGAACGAGAACAAGTCGACATTCCATTTCCGCGAGTACAGAGATCAGACGATGACTGCAAATGGAGCGGCAAGCACCAGTGTATATCCTACGGAAGATGGAGAAGGTAATCCGCTTGTTACGGAGTATGGATACTGCACATACAGAGATCACCAGACCATCTCAATCCAAGAAATGCCAGAGCGAGCGCCTGCGGGACAGCTGCCTCGTGGTGTGGATGTGATCATGGACGATGATATGGTAGACCGCGTCAAGCCCGGAGACAGGATACAACTGGTTGGAATTTATCGATCGCTGGGAAACAGAAATGCTGGCCAGGGCAGCTCCACTTTCAAAACGCTTATTCTCGCAAATAATGTGATCCTACTCTCCTCAAAGTCCGGTGGCGGTATCGCCCAGGCCACTATCACGGACACGGATATCAGAAATATCAACAAAATTTCGAAGCAAAGAAGGGTTTTCGACCTGCTCTCGCAGTCCCTAGCACCAAGCATCTACGGCCACGATTACATCAAGAAGGCGATTCTGCTTTTGCTTCTTGGTGGTATGGAGAAGAATCTGGACAACGGGACTCATCTGCGTGGCGATATCAACATGCTCATGGTCGGAGATCCATCTACCGCCAAGTCGCAGCTGCTGCGATTCGTCTTGAACACTGCGCCCTTGGCTATTGCAACAACTGGTCGAGGTTCATCTGGTGTCGGTCTTACTGCAGCGGTCACTTCTGACAAAGAGACTGGCGAGCGAAGACTGGAGGCCGGTGCCATGGTCTTGGCTGATCGCGGAGTGGTCTGCATCGACGAGTTTGACAAGATGTCAGATGTCGACAGAGTGGCGATTCACGAAGTGATGGAACAGCAGACAGTGACGATTGCAAAGGCTGGTATCCATACATCGCTCAATGCTCGATGCTCGGTCATCGCAGCGGCAAATCCGATCTATGGCCAATACGACGTGCACAAGGACCCACACAAAAACATCGCCCTACCAGACTCACTTCTCTCGCGTTTCGACTTACTGTTCATCGTGACTGATGACATTGAGGATGTCCGCGATCGACAGGTTTCGGAACATGTTCTTCGTATGCACCGATATCGCCAGCCGGGCACAGAGGAGGGTGCGCCCGTTCGCGAGCAGCTTAACCAGACTCTGGGTGTCGGTATCGAAGAGGAGGCCGATGCAAATAAACCTAGCGAAGTCTACGAAAAGTTCAACCCAATGCTGCACGCTGGTGTCACTGTCACAGTTGGTCGCGGATCTCAACGGCGCGTGGAAGTCATCAGCATACCTTTCATCAAGAAGTACATCCAGTACGCAAAATCACGTATCAAGCCAATCTTGACCAAGGGTGCCGCGGACCATATCGTCGCAGCATACAGCGCGCTGAGAAATGACGAGATGGAAGGCAACCAGCGCAGGACTGCACCGATGACTGCACGTACTTTGGAGACTCTAATCCGTTTGGCATCAGCGCATGCCAAGTCGCGGTTGTCCAACAGGGTCGAACAGAAGGATGCAGAAGTGGCAGAGGGCATTCTGCGCTTTGCATTGTTCAAAGAGGTTGTCGAAGATGAGCGGAGACGGAAGAAGGCGAAGAGAACGCCAGGTCCAGATGCGATGTCTACCGACGACGACTCAGAGAGCAGTGACGATGATGACGGCGGAGATGGCGCCTTCCGTCCTAGTACCAGCAGAAGGTCGACTCGCACGCCTGCGCGAAGTACGATGGGAGCGAACGGCACGAACGAGCCAGGCGCCGCCGCAGAAGAGGACGAAGAGCAAGACCTCTACAACTCAACCCCGGCGCGCAAAAGTATACAACGAACAACGCAGACGAATGGCGCGAACGGCTCTTCCCAGGTCAGCATGGCCTCTTCGCTGCCAGCGTCACAATTGGTGCAAGACGAATCGCAAGAAACGCAGGAAGAACAGATGCAAGACGAGTCGATCTCGCCCGCTCGTGTGCAGGTGTTCCAGACAGCTCTTGGCCAGCTTATTGACGGTCCGCTTTTCGCTAACGATGCAGCGGACGTGGAGCCTTTGGTCGCGGCTGTGAATGCTAGGCTGAGGAGCAGCGAGGCGCGATTCGGGGATGCGGAGGCTATGATGGCTCTAGAGGAGTTGAATGATCGGAATAAGATCATGTTGAGTGGAGGGATTGTGTATAAGATTTAATTGGAAAGAGGCTGAGGAGCCCAGGCTTGTGATGCATAACGAGGCGTTACTCTGGTCGATGTTCATGATAGGATGGGATGACAGGATGGGATGTGTGCTGATACCTGAGATAGTCGTTGCATGAATTTCAAGTTACAGGATACATCTGCGTTCATTTGAAGAAGACCAGGCGGGCTGACATAGCCATAGAGGCGTATCGAACATGGTCAGCGTAAGATGTGCACGCACGAATCCTAGGGTTGAACAGGGAGTCTAGGCGTCGACTGTCTCGAGATCAAATTGAAGTCTGTCTTACACTTTGGACCACCTTGCGCATTTCATCCTCCCCCACCCACCATCCGCTTCACCTTCTCCAATAGCACATTACTCTCTCTGCCCAACTTCCTCTGCCCATTCTTCCCGCCCGTCCGCGCTTTCGCCATTGCCTTTCTGAACCTTTCACGCTCCTCGATCTTCCTCTGCCGCTCCATCTCAGCTTCCTCGCGTGCTCTCCTCCGCTCCTCCGCTTCTGCTTTCTGCTTCAGCGCAGCCTCATGCTCTCTCTTGAACGGTATCGCTTTCGGTTTCCTACCCATCCTCCGCCCTAGACCGCCCCTGTCGTGCTCTCTGCCTTGCTCTTGGGGCGACTCGACCTCCTTCTCGATCAGCTCTTGCCGATCTGGATGTGGCGCCGTGGTAGGTTCAACCTCTACCAGCGATGCAGGCTGCGGTAGGCTCTCTTCGTCTTCTGGCACTATGCCCTGCTTCTTCAACTTGGCGTAGTCTTTGCGTATTTTGGCTTTCTCAATGAGGTTTTGCTTTATTTTCTGATTTTTGCGCTTGTAGATGCCGTCGGGCAGGTTGGCTGGGCCGACTGTGAAGCCGCGCTTTGGGCGCTTCCGGTCGAAAGTGTCGTTCGCATCATCTCTTTTGCGCTTCTCGGACATGTTGTGTGGCTGAGAGTCTGGACTTCGTGTGTTGGGCGGATATATGTATCGAAAGAGATCGGGCAAGTCGGGTAGACGAAGCCGACGTTCGGTAAAGGTCGGCGCTAGCATGGAGCGATAAGGCGTCTTATCGGAAGCTCTTCGCGCAACGTCAGTGCAGTCTGGGACGGTATCAGATGACTCGTTGACCATTAAATCACACTTCACAATTCACGCTTCCACTCTCGCCCTAACGATAATCTCCTCCAGCACGACATATACGCAATACTCACCGCAGTCTGGTGCGTCGTCCGCCAAGTCATAGACAACGCTCCTACAACTCACGGGAATCACGGCTCCTTTGTTGGCAAGCGAGCCATTCGGGTGCCACTGGTCTGAAACGAGCGCTTCTCCAACATCGCTTGCTGCTCGCTCCTGCCACGTCCGTACCACTCTTGGCCTGGTATCTGTCTTGCAGCATCGTAGACATCCTGTGCCTTTCGTTCCGCTCCCAAGCAGCAAGTTCGACCTGCTCAGCTACACCGACTATCTGCCATCCTGAGTGACGTTGACGACAAGCTCGGAGCCAGTCCGGTGGCTTCGGGCGTGGGATGGCGGTGAACAATGGCTGTCCTGACTGTCAAGAGACGTACGGGCAGCCACACACCAGCAATGGCCATGGTCATGGACAGGAGACGAATGAACGCCAGATGTCACGGACAGGCAGTCCCGAGAATGGCCGCGCGAATCCTACCATATTCAACCCGTACTTCACTGGCAGGCCGCGGACACCAGCGAATGCAAGCAAGGTCAATACAGTAGATAGGCAGGAGATCATCAAAAGAATCAAGAGCATCGGATCTAGACCAACATCACCAGAGCTTGAGAAGTCGAGCGCTGCAGACAGGCAAGACCTCATCAGGCGGATCAGGGTTGGAGGATCTCGACCAGCTTCTCCGGAGCTCGAGCGGACATTCTCCAATGAGTACAGAAGAAGACGAGAATCACCTCTCGCCCGACCCGCGACTCCCATTTTGGCAACCAGCAGACCGAAATCTCCCGATGTCCTACAAGACAACGAGTCTATAGGACAACAAATTGAGAGGCCACGCTCAGCATTACATCGCGGTGACTTCAGGCAGAAAGAAGAGAGTGAGCAAACATCATTGCGATTCAATGAAGCCCAGACGATCGATTTGGTTCCACTCTCAACCTCTCCGGTGGCTCCCTGGCATCCTGAGTTTCCCACCGCCGTGTACAGACAGAGTCGCGACCCGCAAAGGCTGCCCATGACGCAGAACGAAAATCCTGTTCTGTCACGCCCTGTAAGAGATCGCGCCATTTCACACGCGTCGCTTACTTCCAGCTTTGTGTACAAGCCTCCTACGAGTCCTTTGGTGCAGTCTTCAAGACCAGACACACCCGAGCCGTCACAGCGTGCCAGATCACGAAGTCCTGATAAGTCAAGGAGACATACATTCTCTCCTCAGTCGTTCAAGAGATTGCAAGCGGACTTGGAGTATCCAGCTTCTGCTCGAATCCCCAACAGAGCCGGTCCTCAACTCCATTCCGAAAAGACATTTCCATACCAAGCTCATCAGCCTAGGAGATCTTTAAATACAGCGTTCTTCTCGAGCCTGCCACAGTCACCCACCTCTGGCCTGAGGAGACCGTCCATTGCGGCTGAGTCGCCGATTCACCGTGCGCCATTGGTGGGATCTTATGAAGAATCTATTCTTCGCGGTCGTATGTCTACCGTCCCGTCTCGGCCACTGAACTTTATGGCTCAAATTGGTGTTCTCGGTAAGGGCAGCTGTAAGTCGAGCCTGCGTTGTCCACCACACGTGAGCCTGCCATTTCAGGCAGTGTTTTACAGCTACGGAAGTGGCACGAAGAATCCGACAAGCGATCAGCCCAGTCCTTACGTCGGACAGCTCGACCTGGAGAATAGACTCGCAAACCAGGACGAGGCTTCTGAGCAGCGCCGACAAAGAGCTTACGACCCAATTCGGCATGACGACAGCCGTGCGAGCTCGCCACGAGGAGCACACGATGAGAACTTCAACTCGGATGCTCAAACAAAACGACGCAGGAGACAGAAAGCGAAGAGACGTTCTGGTTCGCCCAAAGCCCCGCCTGGAGGTAGCTATCGCATTCCCCAGCAAGGACAGCTCCAAATTGTCATCAAGAACCCCAATAAGACTGCTGTGAAGCTGTTTCTAGTCCCTTACGATCTCTCGGACATGGAGCCTGGACAGAAGACGTTCGTACGCCAGCGGAGCTACTCCGCGGGTCCTATCATCGATATGCCCCTGTCTTCACGAAAGAATTTAGGCACTGATCGACCTGAAGCAGCAATAAACCCTACTGGCGATCCGAATGACAGACCAGTACTACGATATCTGATACATCTACACATATGTTGTCCTAGCAAAGGACGCTATTACTTGTACAAGTCGGTCAGAGTTGTCTTTGCGAATCGCGTGCCAGATGGGAAGGAGAAGCTTCGCAACGAGATCCAATTACCTGAGCCCAGATACAGCACCTATAGACCTGGAAGGGACTCCATCGTGGGACTGAGTGGCGCGATCACAAAAGAACCTTCACGACGGAGGAGCACTGTGGAGTCGAGTAACGACACGTCAATCTGGGCTGGACCACCATATGGCATGGCTCACTCCTTGTCACGGCCAGATTCTCGCAGCACCTATAGCACTCCGGTCGCAACTCTTCCGCCCCATTTTGCTGTTCTTCCGATTGTGGAGTCTCGCCCTTCTAGCCAGCATTTGAGCGACGGCATGGATGTCGACTCCATATCGCCGAGCACGCCTGCTGTGCGCTCACCTGTCTCCAGCAATGGTGATGCTGGTTCCCGCCTGGATGACCCTTTCAAGTTCGCGCGCGAGTCCAGTCGCGATCAGCGCATGAGTGGTCGCGGCGAGTCTCTCCTGTCTAGACGACTGATGGATTTGGCTTTTCAAAGTCAAGAAGGACAAAACATGGATGGTGGAGATGCTTAGCAGTTTGACAATGTGATTGGTCACATATCAGTATTTTGGAAAGTGAGAACCAGAAAATCTTGGTCAACCAGCCGTCCCACTCTATTCTCTGCTCACAGTGTATCATATACCCTCTTTGCTTGCTAACGAACGAGGAGTTGAAAGCTGTACGCCTTCTCGGCCACAATATGAGAGATGATGCACATTGCAAATATCGTGAATGGATTTCCGAGGACTCTGAATCTTCCGCTTTTGGCATCCGCACCAACAGCGTCGTACGACGAACGAATCCTTCAATTCCGAGAGCATTCCGAATCCCGACGCAGCTCCATGATCTCATGTTCCGGCCGAGCCAATCCTTCACGTGGATTCAACAACTAAGAGACTGTTAACTCAGCCTTGGTGATCATTCATGTAGGGCGCGCGGACGACCACAAACATGCCACAACGTTGCCGTTATCAGTCCGAGGGTAATGACTTGTAGGGCGGCTTGCTAAGCCTTAACGCCGAAATCGAGTCACCGCAGGCACCTATGCCAACCCTAAGGTGTGACTCCTCCACGCGATTCGCCGATGAAGAAACTCAATTCATACCGTCAGCGGCCCCCATGCAGTCGATGAGGTGAGCGTTGCATTCCGAGCCTGAACGCCGCTGCTTGACAAGGCGAAAGCGCGTTTATGCGATTGGTACTGTAATCTTGGTGCCTTGACTCACATCGCAAGGCTGAGGTGTCATGACTGCAATGGCCGGCTGGCGGAGGGGAGCAGTATAAGTATGGCCTTTGTTGCTCGTAGCTTGCTCGCCCAGAATCATCAGCAACAAACAGCATACTACTACATCGACAGGAGTTGAGCTTATCAACATCTTCTCAACACAAGACACCACGTTCAACAGCCTGCCATCAAGCATCACATTATCATACCAGGCCATCATGTCATCGTCTTCAACATACACCATGTCCGACAGCGCTTCTGTCTCCACAAAAGCGAGCTCGCTCTCGACGATCAAACTCCTCAAATCGAAACTTACGCCCAGCACCCCTAAGCCAAAGGACGAGAGGAGTCCCGCTGGAAAACAGAGGGATCAGGAAGCCGCACGGATCAACACTCAAACGCTGGCGACGATATGGAGTTTGAAGTAACAGCTTCCTATGGACGTTTTGGGTGCCTTGCTGCTACTCCAGTGCATGTGTTCAAAGCCGCATTCGTGGACGGCCTTTTTGGGTGTGACCTGATCCATCAATTCCACGACATATGCGTTTGAGATGGGAAGTAGGAGGTGGTAGAAACGACACGTTAATTATGGGAACGGGCATATCTCGGCATGGCCCTCCCTGGCTGTCGGGGACAACGGGCGGATGAGGGAAACGTTCTGTCATGACCTGAAGATAATGGAAGGATGCAGTATATTTCTATGAGCGCAACGAGAATGATTCGATTTGCGGGGATAATTCAAAAAAGCTCTTGGCTTCTTTCTGTCAGACTGATTGATCAGAATAGATGGATGCACGGTTCTTGCCGTCGGGTACTAGTAAACGCATTGCAAATGCACCGCAAACGTATCGCAAACGCATACAAAAGAGAATTGTGATACACGATTGAGATCTCCATACAACGCCGTTTCTTAGTCTCCTCGGCCAACACTTGACGAGTTGAACCAACCTGTACCATGCAAGATCTCCACGAGAAAGACCACGACACTCTAGCCTACCCTATCTAAGATGCCGCATAGAGCCGTGAGGACTGATGCTGCCACGACAGAACCCCTCCAGCAGATCCGCAAATCAATCGATTCCCATATCGTTCGAGCACGCCTCGGATCTGTCTCCAATACGTGGGAGAAAGTCGCCCAGGAGGTCAATGATCAGTTCCAGTTGAAAGGCGATCATGCACTCAGTGCAGGTTATGTACGTCTGCGATATAGGTGCGAAGAAATACTCGCTGGGAATGGGTCGAAGGAGGTTGAAGAGTTGGGGGGGAAGTTGTGGAGAGAGGAAGAGGTCGAAGATACGGGAGATCTAGGCGGCGGCGGCGGAGAAATGGATTGTAGTGGCGGTGTGAAGGACGGTCGTAAAACTGGGGACAAAGGATTTGCACAACAGCAGGATTTCACAAATTCTCGAAGTAGACAGTCGCGAGCTGCGGGTCGTGCACTGTGGGAGTCCAGGATGGAAGAGAATGAGTTCATGACACCGCAAGAGGAGAGAAGAATGGTCGAACCGCCTGTGGCGTTCAAAGCAGGGGACGAAGGGGATGTGGAGGATGACATTCCGTTGATGACTCTGGCAGGATTCGAGGATACTGAGCGCTCGATCTTGCGGGCCGTGTCGAGAGTCAAGGGCGAGTTCTGGCAGAGGGTGGCAGATTATGTAAATCTTAGTCGGGGTTCAGACGAAGAAATGCTCACAGCAGGTGATGTGATGGAGTGGTATGATATTCTGCGTTGAAGAGGTCTGGCTGGTAGTGCTGCTAGACATTGCCTCGCTCAAATGACACCTCTACTCCTAAGAGCGTCCAAAAAGCCTTGTGTGAACTTCGCCGAATGTGACACAAATCCTCCATGTCCTCCTGCTAACATCACCAGCTCTACTCCAAGATCTTTAGCCAGTACCTCGTTCGCCTGATACTGCGGAGCGTCTTTGGGGCTTTCATCACCATTGACCAGCATCATCTTCTCACGGTAGGCCTGGAAGTCGTTCGCGCTCCACTCTTGAAATGGATAAGGCAAAAATTCCCGTTCGAACCAATACTGAATGTTACTGAAGCCTTTCGAATCCTTACGACTGTCTAACTGACGCAGAAGCATATCTTGCTCGGGACCCATCTTGACGATGTTGGCGAATTGAGCGAGGGCAGCGTGCGGTCCTGCGCGGCGGTAAGTGGCGTATGATGCCTCAATCTGACTCTTGAGCTCTGGCCAGTTTGGGCAGACTGTCATCAAGGGTGGTTCATGGGAGACCAAGTACTTGACACAATCCGGGTGGCGAAGGAGGAGCTGTAGGGACACTATGGCACCTGAGGAATTGCCAATCACAAAGGCTGGTTGGTGTGGTGAGACATGCTTGATCAAGGCTGCAGCATCGTCCGCGTCGGTCGCGAGGCGGTGCTCGTAATCCTGGGCGCCAGTAAGGGCGCTGCGCGAAAAGCCTCGTCGATCGTACGAGACAACAGTGAAGTGGTCCTTCAGCTGCTCCGCGAACAGTCTCCAGATGGGCGCATCTCCATTGGCGCCTGAGATGCAGAGAAGGAGTGGGCCTTGCCCAACGATGTCGTAGGTAAGCAGAGCTTCTGGCACCTGGAGCTCAGGCATATTCGATGGCTAGTAACTGGTCGAAGTAGTCAAGTAAAGAGAGCGAAGCGATTGCGATATCTTGGTGTCTTTTGAACCTTGGTCAGTCCTTGCCTCAGCTCTTAAGTATTTGTTCTGTTGAGCTTGTGAGTTGGATGTTCAGTGTGCTACATGTACTGTTTCCTCGCCTCGCATGGGTACGAGACCGTGGCGTGCGGCTCAGGATCACCGGCCTATGAGAGATATTCGTCTAAGATGCCATGGGTTTCGGAGGGCAGACGCCTTGTTGATGTGGTAGCATACGGTCGGAAATGACCGGCCTCAACTCGTACGCACGGCACAGGAGCTACACATGCACATGCAAGGCAAGGTGACGTCGGCTTGGGAGCCCGGCTAAACTCCTGGAAGATGGAGCGAGGGAGCATCCCGACATGACCTCCTTCCTCGTACCCACAACGTTCGATACTCAACCTCGCTCCATCCGACTGGTCGTGGTGGTGGTCGTCGCTGTACTGCATGTCACCGGTACCAACGCGTGTCCTTTGTATTGATGGAACGACAAAAGTAGTGAACGAACGTCCAACCGCGGAAAGACTCAATGTCGTCTGGCCAACGAGAGGCGCCATGGATGAGAACAGCGAGTCGCATAAAAGGCGATGCCACGCACACGTAAGGAAAAGTACGAAGGCGTTGTTGTGTTTATGTACCTCACAACGCGTCCTCATTTGAAGCGCCGTTATCTCAGATTCTGGATCGTCAACGGCCAAAATTGCGCCATGCCTGCGCAACTCTGCCTTGAACCACACGCTTCTATGATGGTCGACATCGAGACGGCACACATCGCCACCCTGCCTGGACATTCGATGCTCGGATAGCCTATATGGCTCATGAGGATGCTGGATCTGGATGCAACAAGCTGCCGCGTCACCATTCTTTTGCCGTTGCTACTGAAAAAGTCCTCTTGGTGGTCTGCTGTTGACGCTTGGCCTGGAAGGCCGCAGCAAAGGCAGACACAGTACGCGCTCAGAAATTGTGTGCAGCTTCTTTCTGTAGGGCTAGCCTATGAGATACAGGGTTGGTAGCCCTATTACTACAATGCTCAGGTTCCGTTCTGATTATCATAACAATCTGTCCAACCATGTCCTACCATCTTGTGGCTCACTAGGAAGCGGAAGCATCAACATCTCTGCATCGATCGAGGGATCTCGTCCGGAAGGGATCTGCACCCATCAGTATCGTTGTCCGGAGGACCTGTCTGCCGCGGAACCAACCTTGGCTCCTCGCAATCGTCGAGATGGCGCCTGTGCCATGCGCCATGGTTGTTATCATCTGCCTGCTCAGCTGCGGCGGCTCTGATCGACCAAGTTGATGAGTCGCACGAGGCTCTACCATGCTTTGTCGCCTGGCTGGAGCTGTATTGTGCAAACACTTGGAGAAGCGTGGCGCTACAGTTAAACCGGCTGGTGCATTGTCACCGGCCTCAACGAACGTTTTGCTGAGCTTTTGGGTCTCCGTACGCGGGTCAGTCGTAGGAGCAACAGGGATCTGGTAGAAGAACAACGCCCTATCCCCTCCGCTGTCGACACCTGGTAGATGTCAACTTGTACATTCCTTGCGAGACGTGGTACCTCATTCACTCCCTCTTTGCACAAAGACCTCTTACACGTGCCTCCCTCGTTCATATTCGAAGCCCTACCGAATCCCCGAACGACCAGCAAACTACCGTGGCGTGCTGTGGTCAAGGCGTGAAAGGCTGTCAGTACACATTTTTGTTTTAAACCTTGCGAGACTACTGCTAACAATGCTTTCACTAACCACGTTGTCACTGCTGTTGCCACACTTAATCCCTCTTGCCTCCGCTCGTCCGTTCGAAACTTACAGCAGCGGAAAAGAAATTACGATCTGGGTGACGAAAGACAATACACTCAACGCGACAACGTGGAATGGGTGCTATCACACCTCGGATACGCCTGGCACATATGCTAATCAGACCGCATTCAATGTCACGAATGCGGCCGGAAAGGTACCAAGTATACAACATAGCAATGTCACCACAATGAACGCCACTGTTTCGAGTATGAAGATCAACATGGTCGACGAAACCACTGATCTCGGCAGCAGTGCCCTCAGCAGTGGAGCAGCTACTAATGAAGCAGCTTCGTCCAGCATTGGCTCCGACATGGCAACCTCCGAGAACTCGACAAACCCCGGCAACATGACAACCTCCAACAATACGACAACCTCCGAGAATTCGACAACTTCCGACAACACTCCATTATCAACACTATTTGATGAGACCTCGTGGAACAGCACCCTTGCCGCTGATCGATTGGTCAACACTAACTTTGCAGATAATGGCTATCTGTCTCTGGAACTCATCAACAAACTGCCCAGCACAAATGTAAAAGCTTGGGTGACTGGACTGGATCCCACCGGCGCTCTGATTATGCTTGGGCAGGACGGTAGCTGGGTGTACCCGACCACGTCATCTGCCACGCCTCAGGCGATCACGGCACCCGTCACGATCCCGCTGACTGGCCCTAACACGACATTGTCCATCGCTCTTCCAGGTTACATTACCAGTTCTCGGGTCTGGATTGCAGACGGTGATCTCCAGTTTTACGTCGTTGCGACTCCTAACGGACCTGGCCTGGTGGAGCCTGCTGTTGCCAATTCGAACGACCCCAACTCAGAAGTGAACTATAGCTTTGCGGAACTTTCTTGGGGATCTACTTTCGGACTGTATGCGGATATCTCGGCCGTGGACTTCGTCGGACTCCCTCTCGGGATTCAGCTGATGGACACAAGCGGCGCGGTCTTCTCAGTGCTTGGAACGCCTGCAGATGCTGCTATACGACTATGCGATCAGCTCACCACACAGTCCAAAGTCGATAAAAGGGCTTGGGATCAGCTATGTGCACGCGACTCGACTGGAAAACTCATTCGAGTCCTCGCTCCGAACGTTTATCTGTCCTCGAATCCCCAAGCTTTCGGAACGTACTACGGTCTGTACGTACACGATGTCTGGCAGCACTACCGAAATAACGATCTGATCATCAATACGCAAACTGACGCTGGCAACGTCACCTGCCGCGTCGTCGGTGAGCTCCTTACATGCAATGGCGACAATCGTGGCTACGCCAGACCGACGAACTATGATATTTTCGGCTGTAACACTGGACCTTTCGCCATCCTGCCCGGAGACAATGCGATCCATTACGCCGTCGTACCGAGACTGTGTGCGGCTTTCAACCGCGCTACGCTTTTGATCGATGGCGGTAATGTAACGCCGAGTCTGCCGCCTAGCAGGTACTACAAGGCCCTGAACCGACCAATCTGGACAAGGCCGAAGAACTGGTACAGTGAGCTCGTGCATCAGATGGAGGTCGATGGAAAAGGTTATGCCTTCTCGTACGATGATGTGGCGCCAAGTCCCGAGTACGATCAGAGTGGACTTGTGGCGAGCACGAGTCCGAGCGTACTGAGGATTATTGTAGGAGGAACTTGAAGGGGGATCACAGATTAAGGGATTGGCGTTTTTGGATAGATTAGAGGGGGTAATCGGGTCTTGTGTTGGCTGTTCTACGTTGTATGAGGATGATTGGATGGGACGTATAGACTTGATATGTACGAGTGAAATCTGATGCACGATGCTTTTGAAGCGCCTTTTCGTGGAATTTCTTAGGTTTCTGATGGGAAGAGATGGAATGGATCTGATGATAGTGCTTCACTGGCCCGCAACGTGGAAGCCATGCAGGCAAACTCAAGAGTCGTTAATAACATGATGTTCATGATTGGGTAGTGAGGTCCATGAGATGCGCGCCTTTAATGTCGACGTAGAGATCCTCGGAGGAAGCGAAGTGAGGTGACGGGGTGGCGGAATTCTTTCGGCCGAGACGTTCACGACACTCCCTTGCTCCCAGCTCATCCAAAGTGCACCGAAATGAATGGATAGCACAACCATCAGAATGGCAACCATCAACGATATTGAAATCCAGCCACGAGGTGAACATTACGAAGAGCAACACGTTCACACTGTCTACGAGCAGATAGCCTCTCATTTCTCATCGACGCGCTACAAGCCATGGCCCATAATCGAGCGCTTCCTGCAGAATTTGCCCGCTGGAGCCATCGGCCTAGACATTGGCTGTGGCAACGGCAAATACCTGACTGTAAACCCCAACGTCTTCATGGTCGGCTCTGATCGGTGTGTTATTATGCTTCGTAAAGAAGATCCAGGTAAGGACGCGCCGAGCCGACTGACACATTTAAGTACAGATCCCACAATCTCGTGGCCATTGCCTCCCAGCACCAGCCACATGCCGTCGTAGTAGCAGATATCATGGAATTGCCGCATCAGCAGCATAGCTTTGACTTTGCAATTTCTATCGCCGTAGTTCATCATCTATCTACTCCGGAGCGTCGCGCAGAAGCCGTCAAAGCTATTCTGGACACTTTGAAGTCCGATGGCCAAGCTCTCGTCTACGTCTGGGCTCTGGAGCAGGAGAGCAGCCGCCGTGGCTGGAGCGAGCAGGATGACCAGGATGTCATGGTGCCCTGGGTCATGCGAGGCTCCAAGAAACCTAAGGATAGCGGTCAGACTGCGACAGAAGACAAGACTTTTCACCGGTACTACCATCTCTATCGAAAAGGTGAGCTCGAGAGCGACATTGCAACTGCTGGAGGCAAAGTCGTCGAGTCCGGATACGAAAAGGACAACTGGTGGGCGATTGCCACTCGCTCAGCGACATGATGGTGCGGATTTCGATTTCTGACTGCCGGTCCTCCGAGACTTTGACCCCCGATCCTGAAGACTGTGGATACTCTGCATGAGAGTCTCGCGAAGCCAATGAGAACGTCCCGTTGCGCGATATGCTACGAGATCGACATTGCTACACAGGTGCTATCGCTGCAATTAAGACGTACCACTTCGAAGCGGTGTATAGTCGCGCATCAGGCAAGCCTGCTGACTACGGCCGCAAGGGGAGGGCATGGCTGTAGAGCACTGCTAGGGAAGCGTAGGACAGCGAGAACGGCCTGCATTTTGAGCCTTCCAAGCACAAGAAAAGGTGGGATGCGTCGGAGAGGAAGGAACACAGAGCGACATCGATGTGTGTGATATTATCTCGCAGCGAGAAGTCGTTTCACGGTTCTGTTCTAAGCTTCAGAAAAATCTGAGAATTCCAGCATTGAAGCTGAACCGATGCACATTGCTCTACTGTTACACTTGGCTTCCAATGACTGCTCTGGTACCAAATCATCTCCCAAAAGCACCACATTGATCTGCAACCAAAATCGCTCCTATCTCCGCCCGCTGCTCTGACCAGCCTTGGCTGCGCTCCTAGCCGCAATCTTTCGGAAGGCCTCTTCACCACTGGATCCCAGCTTACGCGCACTGACGCCTTGAGCATTGCTCAAATTACTGACAGGCGCAATCGTGTATGTGCCAACACCACCCTGGACTCTGGCACGGTTCGTAGGACCGGTATCGTTCAAAGCCCTGCGACGTCTCTCAGCTGCCGCCGCCGCTTTCTCTGCCTGCGACGCAGCACCGCGCTGGCTAGCTTGTGCCATGAGAGGGTCGTAAGCCCGCGTCTCGACGGGTAGGTTGCGACGATCTTTGCTCCTGTGCAGGATGACTCGCATCCATTCGTTGACGAGCTTCTCGGCCTGACGCTTGATCGCCGCTTGTGGCTGATTGGACTTGGTATAGAAAAGGACGACTTTGCCAATACCGGATGAAATGAGCGCTTCTTTGCTAATGTTGAGTTTGCCAAGGATCTGGAAGAGCTCGCGCTGGATCTGGTAGTTGGGAAGAGCGGCGTCCTGATCCGCGGGTTCCAGCATGAAGCGAATTGCTTCGAGGATGTTGATTTCGGGGTCGACGAGTTGCGACTGGATGGTATTGCGGTTCATGAGCTCGACGACGGCGGGGAGCACTGCCAATTTGGCAGAGGCGACCGTACCGGCAGACCGTGCAGCTTGATCTTGCTCGCAGGCGCGAATGATGCGTGCTCGCATCTGTTCGAGTTCCTGATCTGCTCTCTCTTCTGCTTCCATATTCGCCTTGCGACGAGACATGCGATTGTTGCTCTTGAGAGCCGCGTCCATCTTGCGCTCCAACGCACGTCTGCGGCCTGTACTTATGTCAATGTCGTTATAGCTACAGATATGGGATCTAGACTTACGCTCTTCTGGTGACAGATGCTCCTCGTTCTCTGGACTCGCCTCTCGCCTCTTGCCTTCTCCGCCCTTGCTCTTCCTACTTCGCTTGCCATCCATCTCTGGTCCGCCTTCAAAGTCCTCTTCATCGCCACCTCTGCCACGCTTCGGCTTGTCTCGCTTCTTCTCTTTCCTCTTCCTCTTCCGCTCACGCTCAGCCTCTTCCTCAGCGGTGCGCTTTCGCTTATGCACACCCAGCAGTGCAACATTGCTGTCATCAACATCGATCGGCTTGTCTGGGATATTGAGTGCGGAAGGATCAAAGTTCTCAAACTCTTTTTCATCCAGCTCTTCGAGGTCGGATTCCAAGTCATCATCGTCGTCAGCGGCTATATCTGCATCGCCTTCGCCAGGCTCGTCACCATCAGCTGTAACGGTAGCCTCTCCTTCACCAGCTCCAGTCATGGGATGCTCATCATTCTCACGCGTCTCCATGTCGGCGTAGGGCTCTGCTATAGGCGCTTCTGCATCGTTCTCTTCATCAATCTCCGGGCGGAGCGGGTCCTGTGGATCTGCGTTGGCTTGTGGTTCTGCACCGTTGTCGAGCGACGGTGGGCCGTCTACTTGCTCCAGATCCTCCATGACGAAGTACTTGACGCTCGGTGTGATATGTGTGCTGTGTTGAAAGACGCGCCTGCGGGAGAGAGTCGTGTAAATGAAGTTGAAGTTGGGCCTAGAAGTGACGCTCCTTTGATGAGTTCCGGAATAGGCGCACAGACGTGGATGACTAAGGAAAGACTGCTTGCGGAGCGTTCACTTTGTCACTTCCGCTGTTGCGACTTTTTGGAGAATCATCTTCACGTGTCAATCAGCAATTCATCACAATATCTCACAACATGTTTGGCGGTCGTATGTATTCCTCGTTACCATGTGGTGATGGAAAGCCAGCTGACTGAGCCACTCGACAGCACCTCCACCACCCTCCGCAGCGGAGCTCAGAGCACAGGAAGCCCTTGCTTCGCAAACAATCTACGGCATGGTCGCGACCTGTGTCATCCTGTACTTCTGTATGGTCTCTCACAGTTGAATTGATCTAGATAGGTACTGATGCCCTGTGCAGCTCCATTTGCCGTAGATGCCGCATACAAGCTTTTCTAGACAGAGATACGCTATGAGGAAGTACACCATGTAAGATATGGAATGCATTGCCAGGCGTTTGGGACAAGAGCTGGGCAAATCACGGATTTTAAACTGCGCACGTGAAGCAGATATCTGGACAGTCGGGAACATGGTTGGGTGCGACAATACTCAGCGTTTATACCCAACACAGCCAAGCTATCAAATCCACCACTACCGCAACGCCTCGCTCGGAATGCTACAAGGCCGTCCAACAGAACACCGAATGCTAACCATGCATGAAACGGACATGCTCATCTTCTGCGCTGTTGCGACTGCTCCCAATCCTCGTACTCCTTCTTGACATCCGCCAGTTCTCGGCTCAGGTGCTGCAACTGCCCATCGTAGTCCTTCAAGATCTTCTTGGTCTTAACAAGAACATCCTCAGGCACACCACTGCTGGCACCTACGTTTGCACCTTGCCGACTCTGGTCCTCCACTTGCGACGAAAGCCGCTTGCCTTCCTCTTCTAACCATCGTGCGCGCTCCCTCAGCGCCACCATCCGCGCCCATATCTCGTCTTCTCTGCCGGCGAACCCAGGATCCATGACCTGCTTCTCTAGTTCCAGCAACTGCTGTCGTAGACCCTCCTCCGCGCTGTCCAGGGCGTATCCCCGGTTGCGCAAGACTTGCACTTTGACAGCCAGCCGGAGACAACGCTGGGATAGGACCTGGTGTTGTCTCTTCGCGGCCTGTATCTTTACCGTGATCCGCTGCTGGTGTGCATCCATGACAGCTTTGAGAGAGTTATTCATCTCGTGTAGTCTTGTCTGCATCTCTTGTATGATCTTCGCTTGCGTCTCGACTCTGTCTGCCAGCCCTTTGAAGCCCTTGCATAGGATTGGCACGTAAGCCAAATTCGATACCTGTTGGTCGAAAACCTTTGGCGGATCTGGTTTCTGACTCAGAGCCTCTTCCCAGCTCTGTTCATCCTCTCCGTCGTTCGTGTTCGGATAGAAGAACGGCGCGTACTCCTTGGGAACAGCATTGTAGAGGTAGGTCTTGAAGACAGTCGTGACTGGTGTGCCAGGATCGTTGTTTGGGTTCCACTTCATGTAGACCGTGGTGATTTGATCCTTCACTTTCTTCTCGTTCGGTACCGTGGACATTCCACTGAACTGGAGTTTCTGGTACTGAGATGCCGGAAGTGTATGCCCGAAGCTACCGACAGAGACTGTGGGTGGATTGAATACGGATGTGCTGAGTGCCTGTTGTTGCTGTTGTTGTTGTTGTTGCTGCTGTTGTTGTGGCTGTTGCTGGATTGTAGGAAAGAGACTACCGCTTTGTCCGAATAGTGAGTTACCGCCCGAAGGTTGCGCAGTGGTGCCGAAGAGACTAGTAGTCGGTCTCGGTTGCGTGGTATTCGAGCCGAAAAGACCGCCAGTGTTGTTCTGCGTGGTTTGCGCATTATTTGAGCCAAGGATGCCACTTCCACCTGTCTGAGTTGTGCTTGCTCCGAATAGTCCGCCAGGCTTATTCTGGGTAGCGAAAAGGCCACCGGTCGTCCCTGCGTTGGATGTCTGATTTGTGCTCGATCCAAACAACCCTCCTCCTGTGCTACTGCTCGTCTGGTTGTTGTTGGTACCGAATAGTCCACCTGTGGGAGCGGACTGATTCGTGCTTGATTCAAACAGACCTCCTCCACCTCCGCTGCTCTGATTTGTGCTTTGCCCAAAGAGCCCACCGCTTCCTCCACCAGTATTCGAGGTGCCGCCGAAGAGACTCATGGCAAATCGCGCGGCTGCTGTTCTGTTACGGTCGTGTAGGGCAATTCAACCACATGAAGTGAGGATGGCAATGAGGATGTAGAGATCGCGAGAGCGCGATGCGACAAGTGCAGTCAAACAGGATGGTGTCAAGTGTATGGCAAGAAGTGCAGGCACATGTTCAAGCAGGTCTGTGATGAAGCGCGAAAGAGCTCGGACGCGCCTGCATTCCAGTCGTTCCGTTCCTGGCTCGACTGCCCAATCGGTATGTCCCGAACTTCTTACCTCAGCCGCCAAGCCCCAGACGTCGCTGCAGCGTGAAGCTCGACGAGGAGCGAGCACCTACTTGAAGTGTCAAACCGCCAGGAGACCGCATTGTCCGTCACAAACGACTCCACCCAGCATGGCCGCCAGACAGCCCCGGTACGCAACTGACCATCACCCTAGCGCATTGTGACGACTAATGCGACGGCAGCTTCAATCAGCAAGTTCTCATAGACACGACTCCTCTCCCCGACCACACCCCCAAAGTCGCAGAGCTCGGCGCCACCTCCGCTCCGCTGCTCTCGGCCAGCTACTTCATCGGGGCACGATGCAAACCCTACAATGACGACTACATGCTCTGCAAGGACCAATCAAACGGCAAGGGCGAGGTCGAATGTCTCAAGGAAGGAAGGAAGGTGACCCGATGCGCGGCCAGTGTGGTCGAGGATATCAACAAGAGCTGCCTAGAGCAGTTCAGGAAGCATTGGGAGTGCTTGGACGATCACAATCAGCAGCTGTGGCAGTGTCGGGGTGCGGAGAGACCGTTGAACAAATGTGTTTTTGACAATCTGTAAGTTGATATTTTGGAAGCGGACGCGGAATTGCACAAGGATGCTGATATATTTTATAGCAAGCTGGAGAAGAAGATTCCTGGTGCTCCAGAGAATGAGACGCCAGTACATCTGCGCAAGAGGCAAATATACGTAAGCTGCTCGTGGTCTGCTGCATGTTGGTTTGCTAACGACTCTTCAGGCGGATTCCATCTTCGGACAGTAGAATAAACGTGTAGATTACTCTTTCTTATGCCAAGTCGTCCCAGGTTTCTTGCACGACTGGCTCCTGTAGCGGTAATGTATCCTTCTGACACGTGCCTTCATATGATAGACAGGTCTTCACATGCGGCTCTTGCCAGCGAGTACATATGATTGCTATCCGTATGACTTGCTGGTCTGAGATGAACATCAACAGCACAACAACACAACAACACATTCAAAGCGGCAGCCTTTTACTCATCACCACCAGGCATTATGCCATACAACTTGGCTGGCCGGCAAGCCACTGCAATGAAAGCCAAAATCATGGCCAATCATGAAAAGCTCAAAAACGGCGTCAAGCCTCTTAGCAGAAACAGTTACCGCGTCCACTATGAGGCAAACGACGAGCTTGAGGCTATCATGACCAAGCAGCTTGAGCTATTCAATGAAATAGAAGTCGACAAGGATATTCAGGGGCGCTTCAACAAAGTTAGCGACGACATGTCTCCGATCAATCGTCGTACCTATCCGAATCATATACTCTGGACCATCGACAAAAGCATCCCACTCCATACGCTTCAAGGATGTATCAAGAACACCAGAGCACCCACTGACCTTCCAATCGCCAGTGCGGACGCCCAAGATGACAGTCATTCTCATGAGCTCAAAGAGGAAGACGCCATGGCTGAGCAGCCATATCATCCACACGCAGCCCATATTAAGACAGAAGAGGACTCCGAGCCCATGATGTCGACGGACATCGCCGGTCCGGCAGCGAAGAGCCTCAAAGGACGGATTTTCGTAGATCTGACGGAAGACGACGACACCCTCTTAGATGAGCCTCACGTGTCTCGGGCTGCTACTTATGCTGTGATGACGCCGCACTCAGTCAGGCATGAGGTGATATCTGCATCTACAGATTCAACCGGCAATCAAGGCGCATATGCCAGAAGCAAGAAGACTACCTCTGTCGCGGGTCGGCAGCGAATGTCTCAGGATCCACGCTATGCCCACGATACTCAGCAGCGACTCAGAGTGATCGAGATAGAGGATCGTATCGATCAACGAGCGTTGGAGAGAATGAGATTGCAGCAGGAGCTCGATGCTATGCAGACCAGACGGTAGCATGTCACGAGCAACGGAGTCTTGACTTCGAAAGGCATTCTCTTTGAAGTGGTTGTGTGATGATCAGTACGGAGGCTGGTAACAGCGATTCTTTGTGGGTCCTTACATCTCTTGATTCCTTCTGACTCCCCTCTATGCTCTCCCAATTCATCTCCACTCCCTGCCACACCGACCTATCTTGATGGGTCACTCTCATATGGTTATCGCCCGGCAGCGATCGGAGCGGGTTGATCATTCCGCCTTCAGTTCTTGTAAGTGCGCTACATTCGAGTTCCGCCCTGGGTGGTTCAGCAGATTGAGGAGCAACTGTGTTCTTCTCCTTCTCTTCGAGCTATCGAATCTCAAATGTAAGACACGTCAATCGACATTTCGATTTAGAGCAGTATTGATTCTGTGCAGCACAAGCAGCGCTAATGGACGTAAACAAGCATCAAATATGAACGGCCAAGCTCTGTTGTGTCAGAGAACAACCTCAGCGACAGCGAGACAACGATCTCGTACCGCTCCAAACACGGCAATTGAGAGCAATCCGAGCGTTTGATAGTATTCAGGTCCAGCAACCACAATAGTTCGCCGCGTCAAACGCCCCGAAACCCCACGTACTTCCTACTCCGACCGCCCGGCGGCGTTCTCACAATCCAGACAATGCTGCTCCCAGAGCGCCGTCCTTTCATCAAGCGAGAACACGCCGAGGGTATCAATTTGATCGGCGATGACAAGGAGCGCAATACTCCGAAGCGCATCAAAAGAGAAGCTGGCGCAGAGTACCCGGAGACATCTCTTGTCGGCGATCTTGGTGAGAAGATTCGCAGGATCGAGCGAGAAGATGGGACGCGCGAGGTTCGGCAAGAGTCTCTACAAGCGAGGTTGGAAAACATCGAGAGCGCAGAGCTGAAGCACAAACTCCGAGAGAAGAAGAGGAAGCAAGAAAGTGTGATGGAGCAAGAGCAGGTGCGTACGTAGGCGTAAAAGAGCTGGAGGAGTTTGAACGGTTACCTCGATGGTAGCGGAAGCCACGACTCGCAATCGAGATATCAGAATCGCTGGAGTCTTTAGCCTGAGTGCATGTGACCAGGACAGGTGAGACTTAATCCACATTTTCTTCATTTTACAAGCATGTGATCAGAGCAAATCCCATGAAATTCGACTAAGGCTGGCGTGACTATGCTGGTGGCATGATGACCACCGCCATTCTATCGAAAACTGTCTTGTCGACCCCTCTCGCACCTATATTGTCATTGCCCAATCCAAGAAACAGACCAATGCTGGTCGACAATGGTATTGACGTCAATTTGCAGCCGGCAGGCCATCCCGTTCTGACGGAACTCTATGCGAGACGCGCATATGACGACGAAACAAGGGGAGAATGGTGCGTTGTAGCTGAGGCTGGCACTGAACTCCAAGTGTCTCCGAGGATCCAGCGTCAGTACCAGTGCTTCGGAACGGACACGCTCCTGGTGTCCGTAGCATGCAACGAACTGTCTCTCAGTGTCATTTGAGCGGTCGGAACTGAAGCCTCTGCGGACAGAAGCCATGTTCTCCTAAACATTCGATTACCAACAAAGTACGCCACATGTCAGGGGGAAAATCACTGCCGACTTTGTAGGACTCAGAAAGGCAGCAGGCTGGAACCCATTGTCGTTGAGTAGCTGTCAGCGAAGCCGGGCTGCATCGCGATCTTTGTCAAGCGCGGCTTGCTCTGCAGGATATTCATCAATAAGTTTCCATTGGTTCTGCGATAAGGTGGCAAGTCAGGTCTCGAGAAGTAAGTGCATAGCTATGAGTGTCATACTCCGCCCCTGGCAAGTTTTTCACCAATGAACGAGAAATCCCGCTACATACCAGTCGTCCACGTTGGTTCATCCAGCATGGAATGCGGCTCTGCCCGTTCAAGAGCTGCGGTCGCCCAAGTATATCACCAAAACATATGTGAGCTACAACCTAGCTGCGAACGTGGAGACGGACGTCTCGACACAACAGACCATGGCACCGGTCGAGCGTCGCAATTTCGCGAGCAATGCTGCCCAAACAAGCACAATGATCGATTCGAATTCTCCTTCCAATACAAACACCACTCCAAAATTAAAATAGTACAATGGATGCTAGCAGCACTGCCGGCCCGAGCACAAAGGCAAGGAAGCTGGCCCAGCTATATTTATGGCAGCAGAAGCTGGACCTGGAGACAGAGCACCAAGAGCAACAGCTTGCTTTGAACCAGCAGCAAATGGAGCTCAACCACGAAGAACGATCGATGAGAATGACGACATACAAATGAGAAACGATTAAGTCTTCTGTGGCTACGCTATACATAACCAACGAGAAGCGAAAGGGAGTCCGCATCTTCGATCGCAGATTGTGGAGGAACGAAGTCGTAGCTGCAAAAAGAACAAGATATGGTGCAGAGCTGAAGTCTTCCAATTTTCATTTTGCCGTTCACGAGGAATACACTAGGTGATCACTCACACATTAGCATACGAGTAATGAACATCACTTACCAAGGAGAATAATATCTGCCTGATCCCTTGAACTACCTGGTGCCTTGAAACTATCTGATCCCTTACACTCTTTGGCGACAATTTGGGCATGTCCGATTAGTCTCCAACCAGTGACCTATACAGTCTCTGTGAAACCGATGCGTACAACGCCTCATGGCCACGACTTCAGCACCAAGCTCCAAACCATCGAGGCATATTGGACATAAGCACTCACCACTTTCATCAAAGTCAGCTGCAGTCATCCGTCGCATCGGCAATATACTTACGAAAATGCCCGGGTGAAGACTCACATGCTGTTCAGGGTCGACGAGTCGCTCAGCGACGTGTTCAAGACGGCGGTAAAGCTCTTGATCGTTCAACGGCGGACTGAATACTGGTGGTGCATCAGCAAACTCGCCTTCGGCTTGTTGGAGGACGTTGTGAAGTGCTTGGTCTTCGTCTCTCGATGGTGGTGGTGGTGATCGTGGTAGTGAGGGCTCGGTCATCCCTTCCCGAACAATTTCCATGCATGCTCGAGCAGCAAGAGCCAGATCATAGATCTCGCGCGCGCGAAAAAGCATCTCGTCAGCAGTTGCATCTTCGATGCCCGTAATATTCATATCTGGCATATCTTCGTCGTCGCTCAAGTCCGTGTCACCAGATTCGTCGTCTTCTGGAACGTTCCACCCTACAGGCACGTTAACTGGCGACCAGACCAGTGTTTCCTCCAGCTCACCCATCGTATCGAGGCTGGGAATCTCGTCCACGTCCGACATATCCTCATCGTGGCTCATGTCTGTATCATCGGACTCATCATCTTCTGGAACGTCCCGACTAACAGGTACATGAGAGGGCGACCAGACCGGTGGTAGACCATAATCCCACCCATCCATGGTATGAAGAGTGCGGTTCTCGTTCTGTCCACTCATAGTGAAAGAGGTCGAAGACGACGTCTCTGGTTCGTGCTGTTGCAAGGCAGTGGTGACTGTCTCGATAGAGGAAGGATTGGTTATGTGAATCTCTGTTGTGCAAATCCAGTTTGCAATGTGATTGTATTGTTGCTTTGCTTGAGGAATCAATGGTGTGTGCAAGAATGTCAACATATACGACTCACCCGGTTTCGAAGGAGTGATCGAAGGTCTTCTGACAATGCATTGTGTTGAAACATCCCTTGTTAAGTCGAGAGCAATCTCTTTGATCGGGATTGTGGGTCAAGCACAAAGTCGTTGTACGCGCTAGAACAAAGAAGCAAGTACTAAAGTAGGCATGACAGGTTGTAGCAGAGAAGCAGTGATGGCAAGGCCTATGACAATGAGCCTCTCCAGAGAGAAGCAGTCCTTCGGTCACGTCGCACAGGCCGCAGACGTGGAGACTTGATTCTGGAGGTGAGGGTGGGCAACTAGCAGTCGATGCCCACATCGCGTAGCTGATTCCCCTCGACTGTACTACGCGTACGTCAACTGCTCATCTTTCTCGGTGTCGTCTTCCGCTGCGGCACTGTAAGACATGCTTTATTTTGTCCCTTTTGATCGGGTGTCCGGCTGAGCTTGCTTTCCCTGAGTATTCTTCTAGGGCAGCTGGCTGTGTCAGGCGTGGTGACCATCATCGTAATGTTCGGGTGGTCACAGATTGTGTCGTTGACCTTGTGGGTCGTCTGTCGCTCGGGAGATGGTCCATAGCTTGGGATTTCCAATGCTGCAAAGGACTTAGCCTAGCTCCATGCCATTCAGCATATTCATATACCATACCTATGGTGTCAGCAGCCGTCGCGCTCCTCGCAGCTGTCTTCACATCCTTGGTGTAGCCCCCACCAGTTCTGCAGATGCATATCGCTCCGAAGATAATTGCTAGTGCGAATGTGCATGAAGCAAAGCTCGCTTCATCCAAGACCACACTCGCGACATGTCTTAATCCTTCCATGCTGGCGCTGATCTTTGTGTGCTCGAGGGGTGTAATCGGAAACATGTCGACAGATGTATGGAGAGTCTTGATGCAATGGTGGTGTTGAAGCGATGAGTGTCGGCATTGTGATGCTTTCATTCACCTCGGACCCTCACCTATTGACCATGCAACCCAATAAGGAACCACGTCGTGGCCTGGCTTCATGACGTTGCTCGGGTGAGCAAAGTTCTGTCTGAAGTTCTGCACACAGCTCTCTACTTCTCGTCGACACTCCGCACAATAAGAAGGCGGCCTGACTCTCCGGACTCAAGCCAAACCCAAGCCGCACTACAGCTTCGACACTCCGGAGGCAGCTTCGCGTTGACGCTCTGCTCTCTCGCTTGCGCGTCTGTCTCGTCGAGTCGGTGGCGCGTCACATCATATCGATTATCGGTCAACTACATCAGTCAGCACTCTCCACAAAGCCAGCGTTGCAATTGATATGATGTCGCGATGATGGAGGCCTCACATATGGCTAAGCATTTCGAGCGCTTGATCTACGACGAAGACAACATCTTCTGCACGGGAACGTCTACCGCGAATCACGATGAAGTCCGGCAGGGAGAAAGGTCAGAAAGAAACGAGGACTGAGCGTTTCATGGACGTGGTTCTCACGTTCGGAGCAAGCCTTCACGACCCCGAGAGCCCAATGGGGACGAGAAGCCCCGATGCCCTGAGTGATCATGGAATGGACTCGGATGTGGAGTATTTGTCGCTTCGGATAGATGAAGGTGGAAGCAGAGGAACATGATCTGAGCCTCGGTGTGGGAGAGTTGCCGAGTGTCAGCAGTGCAGCAACGACCAAGAGAAGCGCGGCTGCACTGCTGATCGCAAATGGAGCAACAGTAAGATGCGCGGAGGAGCCAATGAGGAAGACATCGATGGGCGGAAGTGTCAGGCTAGGCGGGAAATTCAGCAGAAAGACAAAGTCAATGACAGGACTCTGTCGCAGCGTGCTCCTGAAATGTTCGTGCAGCCAAGGCTTCGGTAGTGGAGGAAGCTACCGAGCTGAATCGAGCCATCCGGGGTGTCAGTGGGAAGTAGAGTCGCTCGGAAGTTCAAGGTTTAGTATATAACCAGTCAACCGGTGCAATCGAGGCAGAGCACCGTCGAAAGATTGCTGCAACATCCTAGATACAGCATTGAGACCCAATCACGTTTGAATTGACGATGGATCCTCATACTATGGAAAGACTCAGTTATGCGTAATTTCGTCGTCAGATGCTTCATGCATCAATTGTCCCACACGTAGTGACTCGGTAACACCTTCAATGCTTCCTGTTGCACTGCCAAGACTGGTCGTGCTGGAGTTGACTCCCTGCTGCGAAGACACTCTTGGCGAACCAGTCACCATGGACGTCGTGCTGTGACTCGTGGAGATACCAGGCCGGAATCCATCCTCAAAGCTGATAGATTTTGTGCGACTGTTCTGTCGTGTTGGCGTGGAAGGAGAAGTAGGACTAGACGCAGCTGCTGCGGAACGAGTGGAGCTGTTGGTGAGGATGCTGTTAACAGACGTTGTGCTGTGTGCCGTGTCCATGAAATTGAGTGAGCTGGACGACGTTGCGACGACCGATGAAGATCTTCTTGGTGGATAGTTACGAATGCCACGGTCGCTGGCGGGCAATACCCATTCCAAATTGTCACCCTCGACATCCTCATTTCGTTGCGTCAGGATGGCAAATCTCTTCTCCAGCCAGCCTGGAAGGTCTGCAGCTCCATCGACGCCGGGCGTCGGAGGAAGACTGGAGCCTCCCACTATACTGTCCGACCTGCTCGCAGGTATGCCTGATCGCAGAGCCGGTACATCTCGGAAAGGTTGCGGATGCTGTGGTGGCTGCCGAATTGCGTCACAGAAAGCGCCATAGAACGAGGAGATGACTTCGAAGATAAAAGCAATGATGCTGAGGGCAACGAAGCAGAGTATGAGGGCAGGGATCCAGATGAAGCATGTGATGCTGAGTATGCAGGAGGCGATCAAGGCCGAAGGCCAGATGATGACGGCCAGCGCGATGCCCAGCGGGAAGAAGACCTGAAGGTACGCTATTGGTAGCAGAAGTGTCCCAAGAATGAGGCCGATGAGGTGATGTAACACGCGAAACGGTAAGCCGAGCATGGCGAAGTGTTGGACGCAGCAGGCGGGCCGCTGTTGATGCTGTTGTTACATAGTGATGGGTGTAAGAGAATCAAGTCGGCCGTGTGGGAGTAAGGCGAGGCCGATAGAGTGAGATGGGGTGTTGTGGAAAGAGACATACATGTACATATGTACTTATTACTGCGCCCGAAAACAAGGAACAGGAAGGCAGGAGGTGAGGTGGTGTGGCGGCGGCGGCAAGTGTGGGGTAGACATTCACGGGTGACGGCTGCAACGGCTATTTCATCATCACCAAGATCTTACTGTGTGAATCCCGAACCCCATTTCGTAACAACGACCAGCCATTATCACCATCGACACATTAGAAGAAGATGGCGGAATCGGCACAGGCAGAGCTGCCATGGCATCTGGGTGTCTTTGATGCCCACTGTCACCCCACCGATACGCTGTCACGCCTACAGTCAGTACCGTCTATGCGGGCCAAGGTGCTGACAGTCATGGCCACCAGGGCGCAAGATCAGGAATTAGTCGCACAGGCGGCAGATCGGTATGGTGTGACCGAGTCTGACATGAGTGACAGTAAGACGGATTGGAGGTAGGTTTGGCCAAAATATTAGGTACATTCCCTTGGCATTCTGAGACATGCTTGACCTGACATTTGGTCATAGCAAAGATCACAAAATACTTCCCGCATTCGGATGGCATCCTTGGTTCTCTCATCAGATGTTTGACGAGTCCGAGTACGGTGGCGCTGCTTCATTGAACCCTGAGCAGAAAGCAAAGCATTATCAAAGTGTGCTCGTACCAAGATCCGAGGACTCCGCCTTCTTGCAAGCTCTGCCAGACCCCAGACCGTTTGGCGAATTTATGGCGCAGATGAGGAAGTATTTAGAACAATACAAACTTGCTCTGGTTGGGGAAGTCGGCTTGGACCGCTCATTTCGAATACCGGAAACCTGGTTACCTGCAGAAGCTGGATCGAGAGATGATGGACTGACCCCGGGCGGGCGAGAAGGCAGACGACTGAGTCCGTATCGGGTCAGTATAGATCATCAGAAGAAAGTTCTCCTTGCCCAATTGGCTCTCGCTGGAGAGATGCAACGAGCAGTATCCTGCCATGGTGTCCAGGCGCACGGCGTAGTGTATGAGACTGTTGCGCAAACCTGGAAAGGTCATGAGAAAAAACTTCCGTCAAAAAGAGAAAAGAAAAGAGTGGAAGCAGCAATCAAGGCTAATTCCGAGCTCCCTGAAGTCGAGGGCACTGATCACGAGCCTGGACCTAGGCCATATCCGCCTCGGATATGTCTGCACTCCTACTCTGGTCCAGCAGAGACTGTGAAACAATATGTGGCCGCCGCTGTGCCTTGCGAGGTATTCTTCAGCTTCAGCACGACTATCAACGCCTGGTCAGATGACGGCGAGGGCAAAGTTGAAGCCGCGGTGCGAGCTGTGCCAGATGGCCGTCTTCTTATTGAGAGCGACCTTCATACCGCGGGCGATCAGATGGACGCCTATCTGGAAGAGATCGCGCGGAAAATATGCCAGATAAGAGGATGGCAGCTGGAAGATGGTGTACGGAGACTTGGACACAACTGGAAAAGATTTGCACTTGGTCGAGATACTCAAGACGACACCAGTGGTTTATGATCTCGCGCAAGCCAGGCTGAAAAGTATTATGTTGACTGATGACATCCCAGGCTCGTGGTTGTCTCTACGGCAACCATGAACGTAATGTTTCTCGCTTCAGCTTAAAGGGTGCGTGTTTTGATGGCAGCCACTTCGAATCCCGCTCCCGCAGCTTCGCCTAAGTGTCTTACACTGGCGCTTGTCCGGACCTTACTGAACCTCGCGAGACAGTTGCTTGCCTAAGACAATCATCTCTTGTTTCAACCGACGAAGGTGAATTGTCGCCCTGATTTCACCTGCAAAGAAACTGCTTTGTGTTACCAACCAGGTAACGCATTGGCGGACATCACCCTCTACTTACAGGCTCGCCGCTCGTCCCATTCTTTTTACATGTCTCTGAATCGGAACACTGTTCTCACTTCTCTGATCAGGCACGTAGCAGCGATACATCTTGAACAGTGCGACCATGGACCACGAGTGGCAGCCAGACAAGCAGCGGTACACCCCCATGACTCCGTTATCCACTGTCTTCCGGCCCACCTATCATCAGCCTTATGGTAACACTGCTAGTCATAATCCATCCATCATGGGATTTGCACCAACAATGGACGCGGACCAGACCATGGAGTCTTCGAGCTTCAGCAGTGAGCCAACCGCACAGCATTACGGCATGCAGCCGTATGAGCGCTTTGATTTATCTACAGCCTCCCACATGGCGCCTGCTATTTCAAATTATCACCAATATGGTGCATTGATGTACTCACCAGTACCATCTTCGACATTCAATCCCAACACTCCGTTTTTTGTTGGCCGCAATGCTGTGCACCCAAATCCTCGGTTGGCTCAAGAGCGAGCACAGCACCCTGGACCTCTTCCTCATCAGGCGCCTGGGCTTGGGTCTCCATTCCCGACTACTCACGTAGCCTATCAAGTCCCAGCTACGAAACCTGCCTTGTCCTTTCCCGATGCGCTTCCAACTCATATAGGCGCTTCTGTGTCCTTTGCACAACGGCCCAATACCATCGCGACATCGCGACAGCGCAGTCGTCAAGTACGGCTGTATGGACGCGATCGATCTAGTGTCAACGTCAGTGGATCTAGAGAAGCATTACAGAAGTTGGAGAAGGCTGTCGCCGTGGACAATCTTGTCGTCAAGCAGCAAATTTACGACAACGACCGCTCTGTCTTCAACGCCTCATTGAAGTATCACGAGGGCAAGGGCTCTTGGCCCACCCCGGAGCAGAGCGCAGCTCTGGATCGTCTGAATGAAGACGAGCTCCTTCGCTTCGGAATCACTGCAGATGATTACGAGATCTCCGAAGATTCTTCGATACATCCTTACGGCGAACCACCATATCGTACAGCGGAGCTGAATCTCGATGGACTCCTTGTGCTGTTGCGAAGTGTCCCAAAACACCACGACAGTGGCTCTCCGGATGGCCCGCGTATATGGGCCCTTGGGATTGTCGATAAATTCATGGACAATACATTCCAAGCCAAGCTATTTCGAGCAGAGGCAAGCCCTAGTACTCATGAATTGTGGTTCATGCGCGAAATCATCGGCTCCCTTGACAATTTTGTCGAGGTCTGGCGTCCGTTCGCCACTCATTTAGGCGCATCGGTCCCGAAAGAGAGATGTCATCTTCCAGTACTTAAGCACCCACGGCAAGGCAAAGGACCAGACTCTGAGGTTGACAATGATGATGGAGCATTAGTGGGCTGGTCTCCGGAGCCACAGCAGAAGTCCAAACCTCGCAATCTACGTCGATACAACCACGCTACGGCACGATGGGCACAATACAAGCACCTCAGCTGGGAAGAGATCCTTGACGAAGGCAAGATCCCAATCGAGGATTTCTGTGGCGAAGTCATGCTCGAAATCGCTGCCCGCTTCTCCAACAAGGAGATTGCTCACCGCTCCAACGCATGGCGCCCGGAAGGGACCAGCGAGAATCTTGTGTGGCAGGTGATCAAGAAGGCACTCATGCAGACGGCGGGCTCACCTGGATGGCCACGCGATTACAAAGAAGCCTACAGACAATTTGAAGACATCCGTGTACGCAACAACGTCAAGAAGAAGGAACAGGCTGGCCGCAAGTCTCGAATTGGCATCCGGCCCGTCCGCGAGACTTCTGCTACGGATTCTAGTGGCAAGAGCTCAGGGCGGCAGGCAAAACGCAGGAAGCGTGACACCTCCGACGCCAGCTCGGTCTCTGCGTTGACGGATGATCGTCCAGAGTTCTTCGGAGATGTTACGAGCAGAAGCCTGAGTGATGCCAGTGAATCGGACGCCAGTGATGACGAACTCCTACAGAACTCGGTGAGGAAGATTCACAAGCTCCGGCCGCGGAGGGCAAAGCACACTGCCTCTACTGCTAAGCGTTCCAGCAATTTGGAGGAAGACGAAGGAGGAGAAGCAGGAGAGGGAGACACTAAGGTCAAAGAAGAGTACGATGATGAGGAGGGCTCAGAGTACGAGGACGAGGAAGATGAGCTGTAGGTCAGGTTAGGCATCATATTTTGATGTGCTTTGATGAGCATCTACAGTTCAAGGCTGTGTTCTATTGAAATTAATGAACCCATCGTCGGACTTGAGATGGTTACACTGGCGACAGGGAGTAAAGAGCATGAACACAACTCTACCATTGGCAGCTGTTACAGACTGCTGGAGGCAGGCCACTAGTCGTTGAAGGGTATCACATCATGCAAACAGCTGTTGCAATTGCTGTCACGGCTTTATCCTATGTGAGTGGACACCCAACAATCCATTTGAACAATCATTCTGCATGACAAAGTTGTATGGGAGAAGCAATCAGCTCGGAGAGATAAGATGCCTCAGGTGCGCGGTCACATGCGAAAGCCCAACTTCCACTTCACTTGGATATGCCCTGGCGGGCGCTTCCGTCGCGCTACTTATATACATAACGATCCGGCTGCCTCACACTTTGTCGCGATGACACCCACCTCGAACGATCCTTCGGACAAGCTCTTTCTACAGCATACACTTCCGTCTCACAAGGTCTTGCACATCGTGATAATCGTTGCTGCGCGCGAGGGTCCTGCGCACTACACCAACCCTGGCACCACTTCGACGACGTTCAAGCGGCATCACGCTTGTACTTGTATGTATTCAAGCTTCGAGGCGCGCACCTGTCGACCGATATAACTCTCACAGCCCTCGCTCAAATGGCTTCCAGCAATGAAGGCTGGCTCGACATCGACTGGACCTATCTCGCTATCGATCAAACCTTCAAGGACATCTATGATCCCACAAACAACAACTATACCATGGGCTTACACAGAGATCCGAACGCTCTGCAACCGCAGAATGAGTCTACACCCTCATTCGGCGAGGAACCCCTACTTCCAACTTGCGATTGGTCTCCCCTACATTCCAGCGAGTATCCCCTTCTTCCAGCGGACGTAGCGATTGATGATGAGCTCATCGTGCTACCTCATCCCTCAAAAGTGCCACAATCGACTCAGATACCTCGAGCCATGGCATCCACTTTCCAGGATCAGCATGACCAAGGATTGTGGCAAACTGGTCTCTCTGGATATATACCAGACTCTTTCCTGGCGCAGCGACCTAAATCGAGTCTGCAAACTGGAAATGGAATGTATACTCAAGCATATTATCGAGAGCCGTCTCCATCGTACATATATGGAGCGCCCGGATATACTCAGGGCAGATCCCGACAGCCCAGCGCTCGGTTGCCTTTTGGCGCCAGTAATCCGGCTGTGAGTAGGGTTCACGGCAATGCCACAGTGGAGTTGGAGAGCCCGCCGATGACACAGATGCGGAAGGCCCCGAAGAAGCCAAAGGGCTCTCGCCAGGCTGCAGGAGACATTAGCGGCGGCAACAGAGTCACATCACCTATACTCAGCTCTCAAGGTTTTGGAGGCGCATACACTTCTCGAGGACCACTAGCTGAGATAGCCCACGGTAGAAGTGAGGACTTCGGTCTTTCGGGGTACTTTCTCCAGACTCAGGCCGATAAGCGCACCACGAAAGGGCCTTCACTGGGCAGAGTAACCTCTTCTGGTCCTGCCTTTTCTGTTGCAGTGGACGCGACTGACACGTCCACTCAATCTCGGCCAGCTGAAGATACAGTGGGAGCATCATCAGACCCTCAGAGAGTCTCAAAGACGCGGAATGTTGCCAAGCTCGCTCATGGGTCTGCATTGAAACCAGAGCACGCCCGGCTTCCGGGCGCAGAGCTTTTGGACGGTCGTATCAAGCAGCAGGACATATGTGGTGCCTTGCTCCTCCACATTGCTAAGTCACAGTCGAATGGGCAGATCGCAAATGCGGTCAATAGCATGCTCGTCACTGAGAACAAGCCAACAATCACGAACAACCTTATTACCCATCGGATCAGTAGCGCTCTCCAAGACCAGTTCCCAGGCCCTGTCGCTCTTGCTAATGCCCGACATCAACTCAACTCTGATCGGGCCGAGAATGGAGTCAGCAGCTATGCCAACCATAAAGGGGGACCACTGGGTGGAGATTGCACGGAAATAGCGCCGAAGAAGAGCACCCTTGGCAAGCGGCTAACGAAGACTCGGAGAGATGAAGCGCATGGTGATGTTGACGACAGCGGAGGTGATGAGTCTCGTCCTACCAAGCGCAGTCGCAAATCACAGGGGGCCGAGTTCTAGAGCGTCTGACTAACGTCCCGTTCCAGAATGACGAGTCTGATCGCTACGAATCGCTCCCAAGGCAGAGAAGAATACTAGCACTAGTGACCGTGTAAAGTAGATCATGGTTGCATGCGAATTTGCAGTAGTGGTTGAATACCAATCAACGGAGGAGACATTTGGACGCGCCCTCATCTTTAACATACCAACGTCTCAATCCAGCGAGTAGATCGCATCCGCTGTCGAAGTCATGCTAGCCAAAGCAAGCAAGGGTAGCGTCACAACTCACGGGGAACCTCATTATCACGCGAACTTCCACCGCACTGAAGCCTAGCTTCCCAGATCCTGTCGTTCGAGTCGTCGCAAGCCGTCAGCTCAATGATGATCGAGTCCATACCGGTATCCGCAGTTGTGCCATTGTAGACTCCGAGCACCAACATTCACTTCACTTGCATATGCGTTAGCGGGCCCTCCCGTCATGCTAGTTACATGCACAACCCTCAAACGCGCCGGCTGCCTCGCGGTTCGTTGCGACAACAACTACCTCGCCTTGACAACTCCTAAATCAATCTCTTCTTCCATACACTTTTGCGCCCCACAAGGTCGTCTTCCATTACGATAAACCTTTGCTGCACCTAAGATTCGCACGCTGTGCACTAAATTCGCTACCGCGCCTTACCGATCTTCAAGCGACACTATATTTGGGTTTGTGTGTCTTCGAGCCTTGAAGCGCCCATCGCCCGCCCGACTTCTCAGCCCACGTCGAGATGGATTCCAGCAATGACGACTGGTTCGCTGTAGATCTGGCTGAATTCGCCCTTGGTTATGGCGACTATAACATAACAAGCGACATTAGCGCCATGGGACCACCTCCACAGGTCAGCTATCCTGGACCATCACTTCAGACCTATACTACCGCTCGAGCAATCGACCCAGCTCTTCTATCACTGCCTACCTTTCCAAACGCGCCTCGACTGATCCCGGCACCGCGCGGAACACTCGCCGATCTCAACAGGAATCAAGAGCCAGAATCGCAGTGGGGCGACGTTTCCGATATTGCTGGTGATCTTGAGCCCGCGCAGAAGTCGAGACGTGTGCCTCCTCCATGGGCCGCCCATAGAACAGATCAGGGTGAAAACAGCCGTCGCTCCTTCTCCTTGCCAGGATCGTATGGCTCTCTCGAAAGCGAGCTTCGGGGACCTAATACTTACCGGACACCCTCTGGCTTGGGTATTCCCCAAGGTGAGGGCCATGCCGCCGGTTCTCCCCCATATGGCACCTACAGAAATCCTGAGAACCACGAGAGCATCTACGCTCTCCAGACTTCTTACGGTATCACAGATCGAGATCTTTCCATGCAGGGAGCTACTCTGACTCCGCTATATGGTTCTCGGCCGTACTATCTCCACAATTCGACCAGCGAAGGCCCTCAAAGTAACAAAGGGAACACAATTGCACCAAGCAGAAACTCTATCTACGGAACCACACCCACTTATCCGATGCCCTCACAAGGTATGCTGCTCGGAACGACTGAAGAACGCCAGAAAGTCTCGACCTTCAGTCAATCCAAGAGATTGATTGATGGTTTGCCCCACCCTTCTCGCAAGGCTATAACTTCTGACACTGGGCTACCTATCTCCATGACAGTTGGCTCTTATATTAATGGCTACAAGCTTGGGACTCATGCTGAGTCCGAAGTCGAGGCAGAGGAAGGGACAGAGACAGATGTCAAGAGCGCCCTTCGCACCCGCGTGATGGCCCAGCCGAAGCAAAAGAGTAGAAGCGTTGGCAAGCTCAACCATAGGTCAGCCCTCCAACCGCAACATGCCATGCTTACTGGCCAACAACTTCTGAATGGCCGTATCGACGCTGGAGAGATTTGTGGAGATGTCATCCTGCATATTGCAAAGTCCCAGTCAAACGCGCAGATTGCTGTGGCTATCAATGCAATGCTAGCCGAAGGAGACAAGGGTAGCGTCACCACAAATCTCATCACGAAGCGCATTTCTGCCGCGCTGCAAGCGATCTATCCAGATCCCGTTGTCCGAACTGCGGCCCGGCGCCAGCTCAATGCAGATCGATCTCAAGTGGGCATTCGGGGTTGTGGAATCGAAGACTTCGATCCGATCACGAAGCCGCGCCTGGCGTCTATGCATGAGAATCAGAAGGACAAGGCCAAGCAGCTAAGTGACGAGAGTCCTGCTGCTATCGATAGGAACGGCAAGGACGCAGGCGACTCCCGGAGGACAGGTGCGAAGCGCACCGTGTCTACCACGGATCTTGGTAATGGTGACGCTGATGTCGTTGCATCCCATCAAAGTGGTCATCGTCAGGGCAGGTCCAAGCGCGCCAAGGTACAGCAGCCCTCCAAGTCTCCGAGGGAGACTAAGGATGGAGGAAGGGAGAATAAGGATGGAGACAGGGAGACTTAGGGCTTAAGAGAACGAGGCTTCAGGCTGGAGAGAGTGAGACTTGGTACTGTGGAGATGAATGGGAATCGACTTAGAACTATGGTGAACGAAGGCTCGACATCGAAGAGGACCGTGTCCGCTATGTCAGAGTCGGGGTGAACTGAATCGCACGAGCGAAGTCGCGCAAATGACAAGACGGTAGTCTGGAGAGCTTGATTGAAGGAAGGAGTATTCAGGGGCGTTCCTGTGGCATGTTTTGACGTGCTCATCGTGATTATTGACAGGATGGCATGTTTTTGAGATCGAGACAGGCGCCGATTCTCAGAGTAGAGGTCCCTCAAAGGGTGAATTTACTGTCTTGGAGCAGCTCTTGTATTCAATCACAATTGTTACTCATGAGGCGTATCCTGTTATCGTTGTGCTTCAGGATCTCTTGCTAGATCCTTTGATGCCTGTCCACATTACCATTCCCATATTTGGACGAAATCGAGCTTCAGAGCCTCCAAGCATCTCCTACCCCGTAGAACTTCGGCTGAAACACCGACGATATATGTGGTCGAGTCGAATAAGACCATTGAACGAAACAAAGGAATAATGGAGCTAACGCAGAGATTGGTTTTGCTGCAATTCCATATCTCAATGGCCGAATGCAGCAACACTCAGGTAACAAAGACTTCGTGTCATGTGTCCTTGGTTCTCCTCCTCGTTGTGCTACATCCAGATATCAGTGACCACAAAGTACCAATGTCTACACAGATCCGGACTCTACTTGCACCGAGTGTCGCGCGGCACATCTCACCTGGAGTCTGGAATGCTGTACAACGACCCGTACAAAATCTGCACTGCAAACAATTTAGCATAATGGACTCGACTCGGATTGATCTTGATGATGGGAAATCTGATGTAACGTTCAAGAACAACCTATCCTTAATCGCTTACCAGGATGTCAATGTTCAGTACTGCTTGAGCGGCTCTTGCTACTTCTGGACATCTAAGGACAAAGATACCCGGAACTCAATCGGGGAGCATGGGGCGATATAGATTAAGGATGGACGATCAGATGATCGAGCGTCCTACAAACGCGTCGCTATTGGTTGTAACACTATCCAGGCTCAGCCCAACGGTCGTTGAATTGAGGACTCTTCCAAGACCGATCCGAATGAAGTGCGCAGGAGAAGAGACTAGTGATCGAGCCGGTCAGAGTTGAAAAGTATTGTAGCATTTAAAGCTTTGATTAGGACAGGAGAAGACTATTGAACTGAGAAATGCTTGCGGTTTACTTGAACGAAGCCGCGCGTCGCTGTGGTATGTGCATAGGTCTTAGTGCTTGAACGACACGGCAGCATCGCACGAGCCTGGGTGACTACGGCCATGGAAGCTTTCATTCTATTCTGAGATGGACTACACGAAAGGAAAGTCTGTTGCGTGGACGATGATCTTGATCATGCGCAAATATGGTATTGAGTCAGCCCGTTGGGTTAGAGGTTGTCTACAAGGCCTAAAGTGAAGGCCATCGTATCATTAATATTTCCAGTAAGACCATTTATGTATAGCACTGTTGATCCAGTATATGGTGGGTCGAAGCAAGCGCACGTGATTTGCGGGTCCCGCTGATCTTTCCCTAAGGGTCTACGAGTGATGTGCATGGACTTGCTATGCTACGACGCAACTATCGCTCCGGAGTAAGAGCCCGCTTCTTCAATCTCCACTTCTTATTCTCCACGCCAACACCGTCAGCACCACTTCCTCATCGCCAACACACATAACCGCGAGCTGTCTACCTTACACCAAACATATACCCCACGCACGGCAGTACTCATCACGCAGTCTGTCGATGCAGCCGCCATGGCGCATCAGAGTCATGATCTTCCTGTGGCTCAACCGACTGAAGCATTTGAGGCGGTCGTCGGCGTCAACGTTGACGCGAAAGAGGACTTTTGGCATCAGTTCGGTGTGCACGCTCTGCACGACGGATCACCACAATTGGTCGATACAGTGACTGATATCTCCGGCACCCACTTGTACTTCGATCGGGATGTCTTCGTATGGCGTCAACTGCCGTCTTCCAATTCCAGGCAAGGTGCGTGCGACTGTGCTCACAAAGAGCGCATCCGACGAACTGGCGGGAAGCCGCTGTCCCGACATTTTATACTGACAGATTTTCCATGATCCAGGCTACATCCATCAAGGTTCGGCGAGTGGCATCGACCTGTTGAGCCGCCTACCAAGCTTGAACGAACATATACTCTACCCAGGTAAAGGGCCACAAGCCGCTGGATTACTAGAAGCTAATGGAGTTGACCAGCGTCGATGAGTGTGGAAGCCCCATTCTCCGCCATCGACTACCTTCCGCGGCACGGATCGCGTTTCCCAAGCACCAGTATGGCTATCTTATCCAGTCAAGACCGTCCAGGGCCTTCACGAAAGCGCAAGGCCACCATTGGCACTGAGCCGGCACCAAAGCGCAACAAAAAGTCAGCAGCAGCGAACCCACTCCTTCAGTCTGATATCATAAATGACAATGCCAAGAGTTCTACAGGTAAGGCATGACTACGACAAGATAGCAGAAGTAGACACGGGGACTGACAGACAGTAGGCTTCGCCGAACCTCCAAGGCACGCACCTCAAGCTGTCTTGCACCCCATTAATCTCGACCGCAATAATGCTGTTCCGCCTCCACCTGCAACGCAGATCTGGTCCCGACCAGAAATTCGCACTTCCTCCACTTCAAACCGGAGCGAGGTCCCCAAATGCCGAGTCCCTCCCCACGCGCAGCCTCCTCTCAACATCGATATCTCTATCGCGGAGATCAACACGTTCTACCCGAATTCTTTCCAGCTTCCAGTGGTAGCCATGCGAATCCAGCGGAACAACGTCACCCAGAGCATGTGTGCGAAGCAGCAACTTGACACGATCAATCAATCGACTCCAGAAGAGCTGAAGAAGGCAGGCGATCGCCTCAAGAAGCAATGCAGTGAGGCCGGCCATCTTATGTACCCTGATGCTGTCAATGGCAACAACAGCGGCACGTGGTCTAAGCAGATTGCAGAGGAGGTGGGTGGTGTTGAGCGTAATCTGACTGCTAACGAGTGGCGTCTGCGAAGCGAGTATCGCCGGCAGAAGGGCGAGAAAGCCGCTGGTCCAAAGGAGTTCATTCACGTCAGACTGAAGGACATCGTCAGCTCGGTCCCTCGCAGGAATTGGCCAAGAGGCGAGGATCGTCTCATCTTGACAGAGTGTCTGGAGTACGCGGCCGACCACCCGGTGTATGATCTGGACTCGTCGCACTTTGAGTGGATCCAGTACCATCTGCAGCCCACGGCGAGACCTCTGAAGAAGAGCTACGAGCAGTTGGGGCTCACTCGAGACCACGAGGCTGCTGATCGATGCGGCTAAGAGATCAGGAGAGGCTAAGTGATGGGACCGCCGATGCCACTGAGCACTACATCAAACACCTTTCTCCATGAATAGCTGAGTGCCACTTGGTTTGCACAAACGCTGGCGTCATGGCCGTCCCATTGCGACAGACCATGAGAGTGGCGTCGTCTTTGAGGCCGGTAGCCTCACCTTTGAATGCCTTTCCTTACGAATGATGGGAGCCTGATGCTGGTACATCCGATATCATGTAGGTGTACATGACAGATCCACAAGGATGTATTAGCTGCTCGCTATACTGTTCTGCTTTTGCTTCTCGTGATTCCCGAGCTTAGGCTGCAAGCTACAGAGGCTATGTCCGAGGTGCGACGCATGTAACGCTACATTTCGCATATGTATTATTCCGACTCTAGACGCGTGATATGCGATGCTCTTTTTGCTTCCCCCAACTACTCATCTTCAGATCTGGTATGGTGTAGCGAAAGCATTCAGAGTGGCCCGATGCTCATCCCTGAATTTTCTGGTTTCTCTGATCGTATAGGTGTGCGAGCGACAGTATTGGGCACGTGCAAGACCGCGTTCTGCTGCGATTAGGACGAAGTGTCGTGTCATTACGGCAGTATAAGCTGCTGAAGCACTTGATTAGCGCCGGCAGTATCTCCACCAATCAGAGCTTTCTCTTTTCCTGCTTCACCCTCGCGCCTCACGCTCTCTCCAACACAAACCTGCACGACAAAACCTCGTCTTCGCCATCGCCACTGTCGATCACTCGAGGTAGCAATGCCAGCCCACGGGCATCTTGGAGCATACCGAGACTTGTTGAATGAAGTCATTCGCGATGCTGTTGCAGGCGAGCCCTGCCAGTCATCCACTTCGCGGGTGGGCGCCACTGTGTGGACAGCATCCGAAAAGGATGCTCTGAACCGGCAGCTGCCTCTTGATGATGCAGGTGATCTTTCAGCGTTGTCTAAAGCTACTGGCAAAAGTGAGGGTGAGATCCAGTTGTATCTCAGCCTCCTACGAAACAAATGCGAAGATTTCAGTCTCGCTGATGCTCCCGCCGCACATGAGATTTCGAAAATTGAGCCCGATTTGGACAAAGCTGCAGATGCGCTTGCACGACGCGTATTCGAGTATGAGGTTCGAAGTGCCAAAGACCAATACGGGGCAGACCAGCCGTGGCTCATTGACCAAGAAGCGGCTGAAGCAATCGAAGAGTATCGTACCTCAGAAGAGGAGACCAAAGCGGAGCCTAAGGATCAGATGAAGGAAGAAATTGATCACTCTCCAGCTCCTGAAGACGGTCAATACGAGCAGGTCACTACATTATTAAGACCCGAATCATTCCTTCATCTTTCTAGAAACCTATTCATGAACAGCTCCGTGGACCCAGACATGAATTGGAACACATGCTCTCTTGTTTCCAATGAAGTCGAAGAGCCGTCTGTCTTCCGCAGTGCGTTCGAAGACTTCTACAATCTCGCTGTCTCAAGAACTCGTCGAATCGTCCAGGCTTCCATTTTCCAGGCTATTAGCAGACTGCGAGCGTCCGGCTCAAGTCGCACTGATTGGGAGCCTGCGGCGATCGTGCGAGATACTGACGTGAATTCTGCCCTTGATATGCTCAGCATGAATTTTGACCAAGCCGAGTATTGGTCCAAGGCCGCTCAAAGATGCCAAGTCAAAGTCTACAGCGACTCGAAAAAGTATGCAGATGGTCGGCCTGGGACAAAGACTGGGCATGAGCTGACCTGGGCGGAAGTGGAAGCTGAGCTGGCAGCCGCTATTCCATCGGAGAACAACGGCTCTCTTCCAGACAACAACATCTCTGAAAGGCACGTGGAAGACTTCATCGAGGATGACGAAAACTTTACCGAGGACGAATACCATTCCATGGATGAACCTGGTTACATAGAACATGACACTGCGACTATCAAGAAAGAAGAGTCCACGACCCGGTCGCGCAGCCGGAGCCGATCAAAGAAACGCAAGCGTGCAGCCAGCCCTGGCAGCTTCATTCGTTCTGAGAAGATTTACCTCAATGTCCTTGATTTCAATGCAAGTCTTAAAGAGTCAAACAGAATCTGTGAACTTCTGGAGTTGGACTCAAAACGAGCATTGAAGCTGCGAGAGCAGCAAGAGCGAGAGCTACCCGATTCCCCCGGTCCACTCCCTGAAGAGCTGAGGACGGCAGGCGATTGGAGGCTTCGATCGGAATACGAGGCTGAATGGGAACAGCCCATTAGGCCCATCGACGAGCCAGACTTTCGAGAGATGGCGATCGAGGGTCTCGCTGGAAGAAAGAGACGGGCAGCAGTCCTCGAGCGAGTCACAAGCCGCCTAAGAGCGGAGTCTGGTGTACAAGATATGAAGAGAGATCCTGATGGCGGCATGCTGGATGAGGGAAGTGAGGCTGCACTATCGAGCGATCCCTTTGACGAAAGCCTTGAAGATGGCGATCCCGACGATGGTGATGGTAGCGAGGGCGATATGGTTGCAGACACACAGCAGGACTCCGATAACGAAAGCATGTAAAAAAGTAGCGTACAATTGCGCCGTGGTATCCTACCAAGTGACAGGAAACTTGAGAACGACAGGACTTTCTCGGTTACTGCCGGCTAGCGATAGCGTACAGATCATTTAGTGGCATGCGGATGCCCCCGAAGACAAACGATTCTGGTGCTCACATTATGCGAGGCAGATAACAGAATGCAGCCGTGATCATGCTACTCGTGGAGTCTCTTGCAGACACGAATTCAGGCGCCTCTTGCGTCTCCAGCAGCACACACGCGACCTCTTGTTAGAACGAGTGGCATAGGCAGATCGAAGCTCACTCCAGAAAGCAGACCGATAATGTCGGATTCAAAGGATTCCACTAAGTCGCCACATTCCGTGGCTCTGAAGAGTCCAGCGTGCACGATAACGAAAGTTCCACGGAAGGAGGTGTTTCAACCTCCGGTGAAGGTGAAATGACAGTCAGCAGCAACAATCACAAGCATCGAGAAGCTCAAGATGGCACCAAGAAGACAGAACAGAGTTTTACAGAGCATGTTGCGGAGACTACAGATGGTGCCCAGGAGATTCCAGCAGGTCTTGGCCTAGTGGTGGGGAATACGTCGATGTGCCAGCGTGTGACTTCGAGCTTGCGGCCGAGAGACCCGAGACCTCGTGAACCTCGTTGTCGACGGGCTGTGACGAAGCTGCAATGGGACCAGAACTTCGTTCCACGACTGCAATGCATGTGTTTCTAGAACCACACGCTGTGCCGGTTTTCTGAACTCTGATGATTACGATCATTCTGCATATGTTCGGCGGCTTGCCGTCGCCGAAAAATCCCTGCGTCAAACGAATTGTGTTCAGGGTTTCAGGAATTCCGTCAATATTACAATACTGTACTGGGTAGCAGCACTGCGTGAGAGCAAGTCAATAGCAAAATCTTCGCAAGGTACGAAGCGGAGACATCCATCGGTTCACCTGGTCTTCGTATTGACGACCTCCGTACTCGTCAGTGGCGTCGAGATTCCAGTTGCAGTGACTTTCTCCAGCTCCTTTTCCAGTCCTGTCACATCCAACGCAACGCTACCGCGTCGAACTTTTTCAACATCTGGGACATTGGAATGCTTGTGACCCTCGAAAATGGCGTCAATCTCTTCGAGTGTTTTGCCCTTGGTTTCAACCCAGTAGACAGCCTACGTCTTGTCAGCAGAGACCACGGGTCAGGAGCTGGATAAAATAGCGCACGATAAGGATCACAACTATGATGTCCCAGCCGCCATTTATCATGTACATTTTCCAACCGATGTTTTCGAGACCGATTGGCATGACAAATACCAGTAACAGTCTGTGTTTACATCAGCCAACTCGCTCGGTGTTGCCCGTCGAACACTTACGCGAGTGCGTTCAGCATGAACGTGGAGAATGCAAGCCCATTCGCGCGAATCGAGTAATTCATCACCTCTGGCGGGTAGAGATACAGTAGTGGTGTCCAAGCAATTGAGTAGAATCCTTGAAAGAGGAACATGACAGCCACATCGCCGTAGATGAGACTGCCGGACGCTCCATCTGGATCGTCAGCATACATCTTTGACAAGCCTCCGATGATGAAGAGGCATACCACGAGTAGGCACTGCGTGACCAGAGCGGTTGGCTTTCGACCCCATTTGGCGCACAGATGCGTACCGAACAGACAACAGAAGAGACACCACACATTCAACACAACATTAGCCTTCAGCTGGTCCAGGGAGTCCGTGATTCCGGCAGTGTCGAGCTCAGCTCCAAGGTAGTATGAAGCAATGATGTTGCCAGCAATGCATGAGAATGGACCAGCTGACATTCCGATCAAGAGGCGCTTGCGGGCAACGCGGTCTTTCGCTATCTCGATGGGCGTCATGGTGCGCTTCTCTTCCTTCTCCCACTTTAGAGTGTCCACGATTTCTTTGTAGACGGTGAGCACGACAGGATCGGTAAGGTCGCCGTTCGCATTAGTTTGGGCCACAGAAAGCCGCGCGGTTTCCAAGTGTCCATTGGCCACCAGCCATCGAGGGCTTTCTGGTATGAAGGGCAGTATGATAATACACAACAAAGAAAAAAGGCCTTGGAAGAGTGATGGTGCCCTCCATGCCCAAGTAGATTGCCAAGTCCCCGTACCAAGTGTGATACCAGCGGCAATCAGCGCACCCACGTAGTAGAAGTCGTTCAACAGACCAACTCCCCAGGCTCGATAACGGCTCGGAAATGTCTCACTAAGGTATACACCACCCGCAATACCAGACACAGCACTTCCGAACCCCAGGATGACTCTGCCAACGACAAACATAGCAATATTCTGCGCCGCCGTCTGGATGATGATTCCCACGAGAGTGATCATGGAGCCCCAAAGCACTGCGGGCCTGCGTCCCAAGCGGTCGGCGATGACCCCCGAGAATATGGGTCCGAAAAAGCCTCCAATGAAAACTGACGCTGTATTAAGACCCGTAGTGGCGGCATTGAGGTCGAAGTAGTCGTAGTACACTGGTAAGATGTTGAGGCCATTGAGCATACTGCCATCGTAGCCACCAGTCTGATATGCGCGATCAGCCCTGCATATGTGCGCATTGGGAAGCCATCAACTTACTGCAGATTGCACGACAGAGCAAATGATGAGCAAGAACGATAGCACGAACGTGGATTCTGGCACCCATGCGGGCAACCAGGTACCTGTCGCCGTCTTCTTCAACATTCCGAGACTCTGCAACTTGAAGTGAATTGGTCCAAACGCAATGCTAAGGCAATAGGTCTATACTTGCGTGCGACAAGCCCAGCAAAGAAGATGAGGGAGGCGGAGAGAAGAGGTGAAGTTGTCATGGTTCTGCTGCATGGCATCCATCGCGTTGCCGATCGCATACTCGTGTGTGAACCCCCGCCTCACAGAGCATGTACGAAAGATAGCGTGCCGGGGGCCAATCAGGGTCTCAATGATGTAGCCTTCCAGTATCACTCTGTGTTGCCGATAGCAGATAGGGCAGACAGTGAGAACTTGCACATATGCAGTACGACGATGGAGTGATGTTAAGGTTGCATCGACGACTACATCCCGCTCCACGTCTCCACTTTTACCACGTGATTGACAAGGGTGTGGATTGGCTATACGAAGCTGTCTCTACAGTCTGGCAATCTCCTTACCTCCCATATAATCAAGAGTCCAATATGCCATGATCATCAGCTTCCTCCTCCAGCTCCGCGTCCACATCAAGTTCTTGCTTCTCCATGCTGCCCATGCCCTGTTCCCGTTCCAGTCCTTTCGACCCTGTACAACTCCGTCGTGTCCACCGATATACGCGACGAGCGCGCGCTGCTTGTACACAAATTTTTGTTGTCCGACAACGTTCTTGTTCAGAGCATAAGCCAGATATTGTGCTTTCTGTACGGCAACTTCCGCTGTGGTCGGAAGGAAGTCATTTCTGACATCTGCAGCGTCTCCAAGAGCATAGACATCCAACATTGGCTCCTTGTCTATGTCTAAGACGTGGAGATAGCTGTCGGTCATGATACGCGGGAGCTTTTCGGTCTTGCAGACGTCAAGCGATTCTACCAGTGCACATTGCTTGTTTCCAGCCGTCCACAGTACCATGCCGCAGCCAATCCGGCCCTCGGCTTCGGTCTCGATGTAGTTTGCTTCGATCCTCTCAATCCTGGAGTGTGTGACAACACGTACACCGCGTTTGGCGAAGCTGTTGATAGAATGATCTTGCAAGGCCTTCTCGAATGCAGCGAGGATACCGGGGGCTGCATCATGGATGGTGATGGAGAATTTGCCCGCTAGGTGAGGATAAAGCCTCGACATATCTTCATTGAACAGGTCGGACATCTCGGCCGAAAGCTCGACTCCCGTAGGTCCTCCGCCTACGACGATGATGTGCAACAGGTCTCGTTGCTCGCGTTCGGACACCCCAGGGAGCGAGGCGAGCTCCAGAAGCTCCTTGAGGCGATGTTGGACCCTTTTTGCATCTTCCACGTTACGAACGAAGAATGCATGCTCTTCCGCGCCAGGAGTGCCGAACGTGTTTGTCACGCAGCTATGAGTACGTGAGTCAGATTTCCACAAATTCGGAGATGAAGTCGTACCCAGGAGCAAGTATTAAGCGGTCGTATGAGACGTCGAATTCCTTGTTTTCTGCAACGCCATCCGTATCGATGACCGAGCGACATCTGCAAGTCTTCAACTTGAAGTCGATGTGCTCAACAATGGCTTTGTAGTAATTCAACTTCTTGGACTTGTGTCGGATCGGTTCTTCAGCCAAAGAGAAGTCGAAATGGCCACATGCTGCGCTCGCCTGTTCTTTGAATCAGCATCTCGATGGGCTGTCCGAAAACCTAGTATGAAAGACTCAATGCATACCAGGAGAGGCGTGTATGGGCTGGTTTCATTTGGAGAGATGACAGTGATGTTGAATTTTTTCTCGTCCAGGTTCTGGGAGACATTGTAACCCGCCCATCCCGTGCCAATGATCACAATGCGTTCTCTTGTGTCCTCGTCGATAGACTTCCTCGTCCGATAATGTGGATCCATGTTTGATGAAAATACCGTGGTACAAAACGACGAACAGAAATGGTGGAAAGGCTCTTACGGGACTTTGTTCGAGAGGTCATTTGTCCAAAGCCTCCCTGCGAGGGCACTACTTTGATGCCGTAATTGGGACTGGGAACAGCCTGGATACCACCAATAACCCTCAAGCACATGCCGAGTACATGTGGCCATGGATCTTGGTCCATGCCGTTCTCGCTTTTTCGATGAGATATAACCAAATCTCATTGGAGGTATGGCGCACTCTAAGTTCCACTCTTGTTCGATCCAGCCAGTAACGGCCGTGACATTATGAGCATGCATAAGAGGTTGCTTTCCTGGCTGATGCAGAGTCAGTGTGTTCGGGCGGCAGCGGAGGTTGCAGCGTGGGTGCACAGGGGGTGGACTTCTCTTCCGGCCCCTTCTCGTGACAGCGACAGCCACGGCGCCGAGAGATCCCGAGGTCCAAAGACAACGGGTAATAGTGTCAGCGTTGAAGTCAACACGACGCGAGCACGTGAAGACGGTGACAGAAATAGCGCATCGCTGTAAAGTGAAGTACACATATGTATTAAACATAATCTTACCGCTCGTGAACACGTCGCGAGTTGTCACGCGCCCATCACGGTTGCTGCCCCTGATGTCACTACAGTGCCAACATAGCTTGCTTCGGCTTATCGTTACTCACTTCTATCGACATCCTGTCTCGGTTAACGCTTCTCCCCTCCCTATCTATGACTGTCATGTCCCAGATCTCAACGCAATTGTCCATCTGAAAATCCCTATGTCCTGACTGTAGCGATTGACCATCGAACTACTCGTTGACATTTCAACAATGTCTTTAGTCCAGCCCCAACAAGAAGAGCGAGCCTCGCTACTCACCATCCCTTCCGAGCTCAGGAATGCCATATACTTCTATGTCTTCGACTCCGAATCAGATGCCCATCCTAACCTGCCTACTTCGCCTGACGAACTCGCAATCGCCTTGAGACTGCATGATCGCGGCTCCTATATGGCCGCATACTACGACTCCAATCGTGCAGCTCGGAAGCTGCGATTTCTACAGACTTGCAAACAGATCAACGAGGAAGCAAAGCTGCTCGCCCTCAGTCTGACGCCCTTCCACGTTCGCGGCGAATACTGCTATCCAGATCTCTTCGACCTCCGCTCGCGCAGCCTTTCGTGCGCCAAGGTTGGCGCGATCAAGCACCTGACTCTCACGGCTCGCATCAGCCATTTGCGAGCGTTGAACGAGGCTTGGGCAGGTCTCCCATTCGGCCATCCGAGTCTCCACCTCGAAACATTGACCATCGTCCCGAGCCGACCGGAAGTCCACTCCGCAGCGTTCGCCGAAATCGCAGACCTCTCTCAATCTCACACGTTGGCCTACATATTTGGGGAGACTCTAAAGAGCTTGCGCAATGTGGAGTGCATTGAGATACGCAATCAGGATTGCTTCAATGAGGTCGTGTGGAAGCTCTTCTACCGTAGCCTTGTCTACAGACTTTGGCGCTGGGGCGGAGGAAAGTGCGGCGTTCGCTTCGACACGGGCGAAACGAGACCTGGAGGGACCGAGCTCAGGAAGAATCAATGGTTTAGGGCGTATCTCGCAGACAACGGCAAAGGAGTCGAGACTGGCGAAGAGGTCTGCAGATTGGTTGGTCAGACGGGCGAGCTTCCGCATCCCAATCTTGCAGGTATTGGTCCATGATCGATTGATCTGTTGTACACATATGTCCTACACTTCACAGCCTCAGAGTTTTGTGTTCGCCTTCCGAAGAGTGACGTCCTACTCCTCCGGTGGCTGAAAAGGGTATCATTAACAGCAATAGGATAGCACAGCAGCTGCTACGGGCTTTCCTGTGGAATTCGGTACATGAAACATGTACTTTGATACGAGGGTATGTACTCTGATACAAGGTTATGACTATGATTGAGATATGAGCTCTTGTATCTCCAGGCAGATTCCACGTTGTCTGTTGTCATTTTGATTTCAGGCCACTCGGCGCTACATTGAAAGGTACATGCCCTTCCTAGCGAACGCTTTTCGAAAGCATGCTTGACCTGGTCTAGCAGTCTAATCTTCAGCCCCGGCGCATCAACGCAGACGATACTCGTAAAGAGTGTCGCGAAAGCGTACAGTAACTTCATTGCCCAAATTGCCCAGAAGCTCGGCAACGTAGACCTTGACTCGGACACGCGGTGCAATGAGAAGGATCACAAGTTTTTGTCTACCCACTAGAGACTGGTGCTGATAATGCTGCTGCCGAAGCTGGTCACGCAGGAGGATAAAGTCGGAGGTAATGCAGCGCAGGATTCAGCAGTTGTTTTGACAACTTGTTGGCGCGGGTGGAGCAACCTACGGCATGACTTGCTAAAGCATACGAAGCCTTCGTCGTACGGTCCTTGTTGCTCCATTTGTATCGCTTGCTCTTGGAGCCGATGAGCTCATTTCTCTTGGATCGAAGTCCTGAAAGGAAGCTGCTACTGCGACGGCGGAGGTAGAACTGGAACTCAGCTATCGGCTCAGAGTCAGGGGCAATACAGTGTGTGGCAGCAGCAAGAGCGACTTCTTCGCACGCTCTCACACGACAGTCTCTCTTATGAGATCGGCTGTATGCAATCCTTCCAAGTGAACATGCCGTATTGCCTGCTTAGGTTGCTATGCTGAAAAGAACGAAAGTATATCCTTGCTGTGAGATGCTGAACATGATATTCATGTTGCTGCTAATGCTGTTAGAATACTCTTGCCACCGCGTGCCGCCCACGAATGCTTCGAACGACTCGTGCCTGTAGTATAGTCTTCACACGTCGCGCGGACCTGTCAGACTGTACTCGCCCTTCATTCAACCATCGGCTGCGCCAAGTGCTTGCTCTTAGAGCTGAGGAGCGCATCTTCGCCGATCCAAGCTGCGTAGAGAGTTGCTAATTGATTGACAATCGAGACTCATTGGACGTGCAGGGGCTTTGGCAATTCATCTCACAGCATCTCGAATCAGTCCGTGCCTGCAGATCCCTTGTCTTGATGATCTTTCGACTTCGTACGACTCCCCTCAGCTGATCTGCTTCGTTCAATTTTCGACTGACCATTCTCGGAAGGGTGATCGCAGTCAGCTTCCACGCGATGAAGCCAGAGTAGCTGCATGACGCTTGCTGGTACTGGTGATGTACTCTTGCCAAACCAAATGGTGGGTATTGCTTCAACAAGTTGTTCCTGAACGAGGAGCTCGCAACTTCTTACCTCGTGTGGTGCTTGTCGCATTGGTTGCTCCTACGATCATGTCAGTAAACAAACTAGGCTGTGCAGCTCGTCCATTAAAGGGCTCTCCTCGCTCATCTCGACTCCTCTCTCTCCATCTTTACTCTCATCCTTTCATCCTTCCACCTTCACCCACTGCCACCGTCAGTCTCATGCAACATGCAGCTCGCTCAGACAGAGCCCGATCCAGCGAGCCTCAGCGTCATCGACCCTTCCCCCTTTGCATCGATTCTCTTCACGCTCGCCATTTCAGCTGCCCGCTTGCATGAGGCTCGGTCCCAGACCTTGACAGCCAACGGCCACCGGTTTCCCAAGAAGCCGTCGTCCCGTCTTCTTCTTCATCATTGACCGAGCCAACATACCGCACATTTCCTGTGGTAGGTGTCCTTCCGCATAATGAAAATGTGTTACGACTATCTGAGCCCCCTCACGATGATAAAAGCTTCCTGTATCTGATGGATGCCGTGGCCCCATACCAGTCCTTTGTGGCTGATGTCCACAGACAATGTCAATCGTATTTTTCGGTCGCAGACTTGCGAAGAACGCCGATGTCGAATACCAGTTACCCATCGTCCGCGTCGATACGTCCCCACTCCTTCATCACCGACCGAGCCGGCATGCGGAACAATGCCTGTGGCAGGTGTCCTTCGCGTGATGAGCCCATACCTTGTGACGATCTGGACCTTCGGGCGTTGATGGGATCTTTTGTATCTCACAAGGTCTTGTGTTGACCAGCGATGGCAGAGCTTTTATATCGGAGGGTGCGAGAAGGAAAAGCGAATCCATGGTACCGGAATATATCGAGCAAGTGAGAGAAGACGAATAAAAGCATTGTCTGACAAATCTTTCACGTCGATTCGCTAGTCAACATGCCCCGTCGTTCCAGATATCACTTTTTACAAAGCTGCATACAATTATACATCCAGTCGACGCATGATCGAGTCGACATACTGGAAGATGGGCATTATTGTCAAGGTCCAGAGAGCAAGAGCTGGGGAGGCGACGTATCATTGGGGTTAAACTTTGATCCGAAAGAGAGGTGACAACATCAGTTCCCAAAGCTTGGCCCGTGACCCTATAACCTCCAACACTGTAGTCCATGAGCATTGGCACCACCATCACCATCACGACTGCTCATATACAATTTCGAAATGGCGTTCTCTAGATCCGCAGCAACAGCTGCTTTACGCACAAACGTCTGTCGTCAATGCCGCCAGTCCCTTCATCAGAGGAACATTTCCAAACTCTCCTCCCCGAGACCACAACCACAATCCATTGCACGAGCACTCCAAGCAGCCTCCACGCGAGTAAGATGGCACTCAGCTCCGGCCTCGAAATCCAAAGTCTACGACTTCTCTGAGATCAGATCGCTAAGCGAAAAACCGTCTTCCTCACGAATCCTGATAGGTAAGCAGCATACAATGCCCATCAGATTTGCCCTACGATTCTAACACCCTGCAGACGTTCGAGAACCCTCGGAATACGAAGCAGGCTACATTCCTACTGCCATCAATCTTCCCATCAAATCACAACCCGATGCACTCTTCCTGCCCGCGCACGAGTTCGAGGATAGGTTCGGTTTCGAGAAGCCCACGGCCGATCAAGAGATTGTGTTCTACTGTAAAAGTGGTGTGAGAAGTAGTGCGGCTGCGCAGTTGGCACAACAAGTCGGGTACGAGAAGGTTGGAGAGTATCGCGGTAGTTGGCTGGATTGGGAAAAGAATGGAGGACAGTCAGGGAAATCATAGGAGCTTTGATGATACATATGTCAATGAACTACGGCCAGCATGGAGGTCAAGCATGACGATACATTAAAGTGCTGTTCGTACGGCGACTTGCCGCTCGAACCGCCTTGCTCTACTACAATTTTGTCCAGGAGGTTCTCTTGCGCACTCTTCCTCCGCTTATCTAAAAGCGTAGACCAGCAAAAGCCAAATCTGAAGAGCACGCCTTCTCGACCCGGTGACGAGACCTCCGAAGAAGCCAACGCCATAAATATACCAACGCTCCGTTCCAAGCTCTCTCATTGCGAGCGAGCTCGGGCAAGTGCCAAGCACCTGCGTCGCTGGATATGTGAAAGGAGAAGAATGAGGCAAGGAAGAACAAAAAGGAAGTCGAACAGCAGCTAAGCAGTGCCACCCTGCTTAGCCAAATAGATCTTGACAGCATTCACTCATCGTAACGTATAAGCCTTGAGAGCTGCAAGGCCATTCCGCTATCGTGTCTCTTCGTCCTTCAATGAGCGGAACATGAGTACAAGTCCAAAACGAGGATGTGACCGCCGAGACGCAGACCCATGACGCCACGAAAGTCATGAGCCTTCGTGAGATCTAGTCCCACAGATAGTACAACTGTGAAATGCTCTCGCCGTAATGGTTGCGGCGAATGGCCTCCGAGAGAAGCCCGCTGACGTCCAGCACCACGAGCTTACGAGCACTTTGTCGCTGCTCCTCGGAAATGGGGAATGCGTTTGTGACGATGATGGCCCCGATCTCTTCGCACTCATCAAGTTGTCGAAGGCTGTCACCCCCAAAGAGTCCATGGGTGGCCATGCAGTACACCTTTGTTGCTTGTCCACGCTTGACAACAGTCTCGGCTGCTGCTATCCAGGAACCAGCCTTGTCAATCATATCGTCGACTATAATGACAGCTTTGTCCCGGACGTTCCCAACCAGAGTGACGTGAGTCTCAATCTCTGGGTTTTGCAGTGCCTCTTCTTCTTCTTCGTCCGAGTGCGTTGCATCGCCAGTGCCACCCAAGCCATGGTCGGGTCTATTTCCAGGATTCCATCGCGAGGAAGCGGTTGACATGAATGACTGCACCATGTGATCTGGCACATCCCCTTCCTCGCTGGATTGTCGATGTCCACGGTGTGCCGAATATACAGACATCGCTGGGGACGGCACGTCATCATCAACGATATGACCGTGAATCAGACGCCCAGTGATTACATCTCTAGCCTGGCCGTCGTCGTCATTCTCACCTTCCGGTTCCTCGTAGCCATCGCCTTCAGCTGCGTGCGCAGTCGCCAGGGTTGGAATAGAGCGAGCTTTGCTCAAAGTCAAGTCATCGTGAGCTTCGTCGCTGCCACCAGCAGAGTCTGGTCTGCTGGCTTGGAACAAAGGACTGGAGGCATGCTCACCGTTCGTGAGTCTTGTTCGGGCGGTTGGTGCCTTTGAAGGTGATCCGGATGTAGCCGCTCGTGTTTGCACCGTCGGTCGGCTCAAGTGTCTACTGAAGTCACCGCCATGTCGAGGGCTGTATGACTGCGCCCAGTCATGCTCCTTAGGTGCAGATGGCTCTCGCTCCCCTCGCTCTGGCGAATACTCATCTGCTGCTTCTCGCAGGAGCGCACTCCGATCATTGGTGCCGTCTGCTCCGAGGCTCTCTAGAAACACAGAGTTCAGCATGCTTCGCGAAGCCTGTGGTTTCCTTCTGTCCGTAGTCACAATGCCAAAGCTCAGACCCAGCTTATCTGCCAAGCTTGTCACTCTCTTTGTGCCACCTGGATTCTTGCTGACGACGACACTCTCCTCCCAGTGAGGTATGTTCATGCGAATCCATTTGCCAAGTATAGGTTCTGCATAAAGGTTGTCGACAGGGCATTTGAAAAAGCCCTGCATTTGTGAGGCATGTAGGTCGATGGTGATTACGTGGTCTACGCCGGCGACCTTCATGAGGTTTGCGAGCATTCGGGCAGTAATCGCGCCTCGGTGGGCCTTCTTCTTTGATTGACGAGAGTAGGGGAAGTACGGCATGACGGCTAGCGACATGAGTAAATCAGCAAGGCCAAAGTCCCATGCAAAACCCCAAGAGCGACGCACCAGTGATAGAGCGAGCGGACCCGCCTTTGCAGGCAGCAATCATGATGAGCATCTCCATGACATTGTCATTTATCCTATGCCAGTCAGACAAGACATGTTGAAAGGTCATGTGTAGCCATACTGGCTGCTGCCGCTCTGCACGATAAAAACATCCTGGTCACGGACCGAGGTTTCTTGCTCGCTGGTCAGCAAGGCTCATGGCAACGTGTCGAGCTATGACATACTGATCTCCACTGAAGTCTCGCCATTGGCAAACTTTTTAAGGTCGACCTTCGCGGGTTTCTGCCCTAGACGCTCGCATATGACCTCGACAAGCTGTGGATGCGAGGATCCGGAGAAGATGCATGTGGAGCGCATTGTGTCGGCCGCGCACACTGAGTAGCTGGGCGAATGTTGTTGTCGAGTTGATGACCTCTAGCGAGGCATCGTCGGGTAGTAGCGAACGAGCGGCGAAGAGTGAGTTGCTTGTCACATGTTGCACGCATAAAGCGAGGAAGTTTCTCAAAATTCGTGGTTTCGTCAGGCCGACTTGTGACTAAGCTGGGCACTAGTCAAGGGGAGCTCGGGAGGGTACATGTAGCGCACGTGCCAGTTTACCATTTTGAAACACAACATGCGTCTGCCATACGTCGTCATTCACTCGCATAGCACTTGGCGTTGGCGCATGAGATATTGTGGTGAGCAGCGTACGGACAGAGAGTATTACAGGAGTGCGCAACTCGGTGTTATAGCAGCTGATAGAAACACAATAGTCTGACCATGGCGTATGGCCGCTTGCATTGTAGGCAAGCTCGTACAATCTGTCCACTGGGGACAAACATGGAGCACAGAGGGAAAGTACAGCGCACAATCGCAAACTGACTACTGAAAGGATGGTGGCAAGCATCCGTTCAATTGTACTCAACGGCGCCTATTCACCACTTCCAGGCTGACTTTCAGTGGACAATATAGGAGTCTTCATGAGCTGAGAGATATAGCGTAGACTGCAACTTGATAGTCCTCTTTGGGCACAATACTAGCAAGATCAAAGCCGCATTTTTCATAGAACCTACGAAGATGATCGCTCCCGACCCAGCAACCAAGAAAGAGCGTGCCTCTTGCGAACCTAGAATCACTCTGTAGCCTAACGATAGCTGTCCTCACGAATCCCGAGCCGCTACCTCGTCCCTGGCAAGATGGATCGAGCATGACAGCATGCATATACACCCAGGGCGCCGGGTACCTCGTAATGTCGAAGCCACTTGCAGTGGAGTAGAAGCCTTCTCGAATGGGTTGCACCAATGCGCACGCGAGGACTTTCTTCTCAACTTCAACATCCTCAGCGACAAAACAGTGACGACTGTCAGCAGCTTCGCGGACGGCCTTGGGGTCCAGCGGGCCAATCTGCTGTAGGCTTCCGGATGCTGTCAAGGTGTCTTGAACGTGGGCAGAGAGTCGAACGACTTGCTCGACATCTGCTACATCAGCGTAGCGAACAGAGAGTAGCATTGCAGGTCCTAGGTATGTATGCGGATGGCACAGAAGCGGGCAGCTACCAAGGAGTCCGGTCGAAGCAGGCAAGTGCTTAGAGAAAGGACGGTCTAGGTGACAATGTCCAAGCAGCAATATCGAGTAGGTGGCCTTGGCCAGCGACGAAAGCCAGTGCGCTCACAGACGGCAAATGAAAGTCCTTTCGTCTGTGATAATTATAGCCGTCAGACTCATCAGTTCTCCGGCAAGGAAAGCTGGTCGTGGTGTTTATTCGAGACCCCTTTCACATGGGCATGAGGCATGAGGGTGAATGAAGCGTGGATGGCGTCGCTCATTACGTACAACCCACTGCGGTGAGTACAAGTGATGGAGATGGTGATGAATTGTACCTTATTATGCAGGCGACGCTGGCGACGGCCGACGGGAGGCTGGTGTTGGTGTTGAATCCCAGCGAAGAAAGCACACGACGGCACGGACGCAGACGGTGACAGTGACGTATCCTGGCGCACCCACCCATTCGCACTTACCATTACCTTGTTTTACGCCGCCTTCACTTACCTCCTCCCAGCTCGTGCAAAAACACCACCTGGCCTTCCTCCTTACATCCAACCTCAATCCCTCGTCCTCCACCCAACCTTCCCTGCTGCCTCACCTTCACCAATCCTCATACACCATCAGCACCCCTCGGCCCAATCCTTACCCAGCACACAAGCGTTCACGCCCACCGCAGCTGAATACCGCCCGTCATGGCTCCGCCCGCGGCCACTCCTCAGGCTAACACCCTCCAAGAGCGCCTGTTGAACCTCGCGCAGACGCTGCAGTTCGCCTGGTTCGTCGGCCATGTGACCCTCATCCTGTGCACGCTCCGCTACGGCCTGTCATACATCTTCCTCAAGTACTACAGCCGATGGGCTCAGTTCAGCTACAGAACAGCCTTCATCTCGGCAGCTGCCACATATGGTATCGTTGTTTTCAAGGGATACCGCGCAAGAGCAAAGACTGGAAAGCAGCCCGCTAGCCCGCTGGCTTTGGCCACCGATGAGAATGTCCAGTACCTTGGTAAGCGATAAGCGCACCAACCTTTGCTTCACAAGAAACTCCATACTGACTATTTTGTTCAAACAGCAATGGCCCTCCTGTGGCTCTTCTCCAAGCAGTACCCACTAGCCATGCTTCCATACTCCATCTACAGCGTCTTCCACGTCTTGACCTACACCCGTGGCATCCTCCTTCCCACCCTCCAGCCACAGGCACCAACTCCAGCCGGCGAGAAGCCCAAGACCTCCGGCCTTGCCGACACGATTGGCGGCTTCGTAAAGAACTACTACGATGCCAGCATGTCGCTCGTTGCTGGACTCGAGCTCGCGCTGTGGTTCCGCATCCTCGGCTCGGCTATCATCTTCCAAAAGGGCAGCTGGATCATCCTCGTCCTCTACACCGTCTTCCTCCGCGCTCGCATCTCCCAGAGCACTTTCGTGCAGGGCATGCTTAAGCAGCTCGGTGCCCGTGGTGACGCTCTCGCTCAGCGCCAGGATGTTCCTCCGGCAGCTCGCCAAGGCTGGGAGACTGCCAAGAATGTCCTTAAGCAGGCTCACGACCAGACCGACATCAACCGCTACGTCCAAGGTGGTGCTCAGACCACCCCTAAGAAGGCTCAGTAAGTGCCTCGCATGGAAAGAAAGGTCTGACGTCTTTTTGACGGCATCAATGTTACGCGACTACGGACACGGCGACATGAATGAAAGAACTACAACGAGCATACAAGTGGTGGAGGCGATGGGAGAGAAAATTGAGAGCCTGCGACGGAAGAGAGGCATTTTATTGTGCGGAAGAATGAGATTGTGCTTGGTGTGAGTGTTGCCAAGCGAACCTTGACATCTTACCACGTTTTCCTGCGATACTATCACGTAGCACTTAGCAGCGGGCGACAACAGGCACCTAAATGACATGGATTACGTTTATGGTTCTTCTCTGTGCCACTGTGGTCCAAATGCGACTCTCAACCATTGACTCCCGAAATGCTCGTGCAGCGTACAGCGAAGACGCTATACCCGTTGACTAGTTCGCGCGAGTGCTGAAGCGCTGGCCAAGTATCGCCTTATAATGCAGCAATGGCGGTAGTTGAGAGCCATGAAATGCTGACCAGCTATACCACCTCTTCCTTCTCGCTTCTCGGCTCTAACGAGAGAAGACCTACATTACACATCCATGGTATGATCAGCCTTTCACTTCCCACGTCAACGAACCTTCACACGGCGTCCGCACTTGAGCAGGGTCTGCGAGCTATGGACACGATCGACAGCGGAACATACACGAGCACGACAGTGATAAAAGTCCAGAAGAGTTCTAAAGGCGTTCCAACTCCATATTTTTCACTCACTCATTCCGCAGCAGCATCCGCCCAGAAAGGATGATCGAGCACCTGTCGAGCCGTAGGGCGCGCCGCTGGGTCGAGATGGTTCATCTTCGAAAGCAAGTCCAGCGTTGGCTCGGTCATCTGCTGACCCCAGATGCGCAGTCTCAGTCCAGGCCTCTCTGAAACATCCAGGTCGGCCGCTTGAGCTGCACTGCGCAAGGCCGTCTTCCAAGTTTCATCCGGGATGCGTGTATATAGACTCTCCGGGACAGGACCGAAGTAGGCGAAATGGCGAGTCAGCACTTCTTGCTCGGGCGCGATACCTGCTTTCAGCAAGTCCTGGTAGTTGTCTAGCAAGAGCAATTCTCCGGCGCCAAGGATGTAGCAGGACTGTGAATATGCATCAGAACCCGTTTGGGCGAGAAGGAGAGCGCTCGACTTACAACCAGACCTAAGGAGTAAATGTCAGATGCTCGGCCTGTCACTCCCTGTCTGTGCCTCCGGACTTCGCCACATTGCATTCCCTATAGGCATGTCGCGTCAGTCGGCTCTCGCCTTTGCTCAGTCTACAGGCAATGTCAAAATCGCCCAGCACAACGCTGGTGACAACTTTCCGCCCATCGTTCTCATTCCAGTCAACCAGGACGTTGTCTGATTTGATATCTGCAAGAGCTTGTCAGTTGAGCGAATGTGACATTCGCCACTAGTACAACATACCAGCATGGGTCCAACTTTTGGCGTGCAGTTCTGCCACTACCTCTGCCACTGCTCGCATAATTTGCAATCGTTCTGCCGGAGGGAAGTCGGGATCGTTTCTCATGAGGCCCAAAAGAGTGTCCCGGAAGTAGGGATACACCAGGATTGAGTCATTTCCGTTGGCATCTGTATATATGCGAAGCCGTCTGCTCGGCGCAAAGTCCTCGACGATCAGTTGAGATAATTTAAAGAATTGTTCAGATACGTGCTTCAAAATGAAGCTTTGGCCAGCGGACCTGCTTGATATTAGTGACCGCGTACAGACGGGCTCTCGGCATAACTCACCCGGCTTTGTATATGTCCAGCCTCCTATTCCGAGGATATTGCCTGATAAGCGTGCCGTTCGTGTAGACGCGACCAGAGTCGCTGACGAAGGTGGAGATCGCGCGGATACCAGGCGTGCGGTTCAAGCGATGAAGGTGTGACTGTGCTCGCAGAAGTGACATAGATGCCCGCCAGGTCGTATGTGTGATGCTTGCGAGATCGAGGCGGTGTTGCTTTTTGCTGGATGGAGGATCGGGAGCAAATGCCGTCTATGGGCATGTCTCAGACCGCTGTATCCATAGATGGTCACCTAGGCGGTACTTGGTCGCGTGGCATTTGGCCCTAGCTGTCTTGAACTTAGCTGCTATTATGTTCGAACTTACGGTTGGGGTGAATTTTCTGGTTCCGGTACAGTTTCAAGACCCCGCCTACCTGTAGCGTACGAGGCGTAGTTGTTCCCATGTAGTCTCCAAATATAGTAGTCCTCATCTTTCAGGCTTTCCGTCTATCGTCTCCTGCAGCTCTTTCGAATAGCATCCATCTAGAGGGCGATAAACAGGCACCCACATGTGATGGCATGGAGTGCGTAGATGTTGATTACTGTTCCCTTTTCTGTCTCAAGTTTATCATCACACTTTGTTGCGTTGAGCATTACCTTTGGGCTTCTGCACCAATCATTACAACGAAAAACACTGATCCGCATTTTGTCGCGAGAGATGCGCATCTCATCGACTTCGAGGATCTCAGGACAGTTCTCTCGAATCCCGTAACATCTATCTGTACAAAGCAATAAGAGTCACCTCGACTCTCGACTCTCGCTGATTCATCTAGTCGCTGAAATCGGACTCGAACTACTCATATCTGTAGCAGAAGGGGCCGGCAAAAGTATCCATCAGATCGGAAAAGGTTGCATCTTTGGCCACGAAGCCAAAGGGTAGCTTATCGTCTAGGGTCATGAAAGGACAATCTGGATAGCTGCAGCCTAAGGTGCCTGTGCCGTTGATGATGTCCTGGCGGCGATAGATGTCGAGATTCTGCCAGATGACCCAGATACTGTTGGGAGAAACGCATCAGTATGTATTTCGTGGTAAAGCTTGATAGGTGTAGAGATAGGGGATGGAGATAAGGGGTATCTGGGGTAAAGCTCACTAGTCTACCATCGCATGGTGCAGATAAAACAGAGGATCAGCAGGAGAAGAATGAAAGTCCATCATGGAGCCACCAATCTGCCAGTGGCCTCCGCCGTGCACGCCGAATTTGTTGGTGTCGCTGTTGTAGCCTTGCGCTAACCATTGGAAGTCCTCGATGTAGATGTTCTCCAGGATCAGTGTGGTAACGTTCTCGTACGTATTGTACCTCTTGGAGAACCAGGGGTTGATGTCGCGTTCCAAGCAGTGCGGGTTGTACTCAAACGAGGAGTTGACGTTGTTGGCGTTGGGAAGATCGAGAGGACCCAGGTTGACGGTGTAGTTTGAGAAGGGTCCGCTTGAGACACAACCGCCGCCGGTACCAGCAGGATAGGTGACGTCCTGGGATGCTAGCCAGGTGCTGCCTCTGCCGGGTACGTACTTGCCATTGCTTCCCAGGCTGTACTTGTCACCAGAGAAGATATGACTATTCTGCGGCGCATCATAACTGCGCATCCAATCCCAGTAAGGCATGACGCCAGTGTAGCCACACAGAGTCTTCAAGTCTTGCTCCAAGTAATGTACAAACGCTCTGTGCCACGCAAAGAAGTCGGCTGTGTCGTGGATGTTCATGGTGTAGTTGATGTGCGTGGCGACATATTCGTCGTAGCGAGACTTGACTCCCGGGTAGTCGGGTGCTTCCTGGGCTGTCATGACCTGCGGCTCCAAAGCTTGAAGACACAGGACTGCATCCGTGAAGCTTTTGCGTGTCTTCTTGGGCAGCGAGTGCCACTCCTGACGCACATCTGCGGTCTTGTACGTGCATTCGACCTGACCACGGGAGGCGATGTTTGATCTTATGGTCTCGTCTGCGATGGCTGATATGTTCTTGAAGGCGGCACCATCTGAAATCTGGGCCGCGGTGTAGTCGTGGATGCTTGGAGCCTGGGCGGCTGCCAAGGTGGCAATACTGGCCATACTGGCCAGGGTGGTGAGGCGCATTCCGAATGATGCACTCAAGAATTAGATGTTGTAAGTCGGAACGGAAAGGAAACGAGTCAAGAGATGCGAATGAAGGACTAGAAGAATTAGAGGCTAAGTAGGTTGAAAGGGAGGAAGAGAGGAGATGGGAGGTCGGAATATAGGCTGGTTGGGGAAGTAGATGTAGGAGAACAAGTAGGAGTCGGAAGGGGTTCATAAACCTATCTTTTGCTTAGCGGCGGTGATGGGGTGGGACATGCGCGTGTCGGTGCATGTATCATTAGCGCCTGGCGCCGAGTTTACAATGGTGCATTCGCGTAACGTTAGAATAAGAGGCGAGGGGCCCCGAGAGTGGGAAGAGTGGGCGGCAGGCACGGCAGGCACGTTTGGGGCTGATGCGAGCAGAGGGCAGGTGCGTTTGTGCAGGCATGCAAGAAGGGGGAAAGGGCGAACATTGAAGGCTTCTGGCTGGGAGTTAGCTGGTGAATGAATGAATGACTGGACGATATTGATTGATGGATGGGTGGGTGAATGAGTGAATGGATGGGTGGATGGATGGATGGATGGATGGGGAGTGGCAGGGATGTCAGGGTCAAGCCTTTCTATTCTCAAACAAGCGATCCATGCAAGTGTGTCGCATCGCGCGGCCATGCATGCGCCTTCTTCTGAACGATGAGACCGGCGGGCCATTCTGTCGGGAGGGCTGAATACACGTATCATGGATAGATGTGTGACATTGCCTTTGCTCTCAAATATCGTGCTGTACTGTAGGTGGCTTGAAGCCATGATGACGGCACCCAATGCTCGACATGCGCCACTGTATCCATCCTCCACAGCGACTGTCTCGCCTTTCCCACTCATCATTCGTGTGGTATTCCGAGCACGTGGGCATGCGATGTCCAAGGTTGGCTTCATCACTGCCGGTCGTCGTCCAAGCGACGACTGGAAGCAAGGTGAAGGTGGAGACCAGTCCCTTAGCGCCACCTTGCTCTCGCCTGAGGTTCTGCCGTCGTATCGTCTCGACAGCGCGCGCCATCTGGCTCCAGTCTGGTCCGGGATAATGGTATCAGGACGACACAGCTCGTGAATGCGCATATAAACAAGGATGAAGTCTGGAAGTCGAAGAGCGATGCGGCTCTATTTAACTATGCAGGAACCGTTGCCTTGGCTCCGATCTGTGCCGTCATCTGCCAGCGAAGCGGAAGCTTTTCACTCTAGCTCCAGAACACGTGCAGCCCAAACGCGTGGGAGGCTGAAGCTATATAGCCAAAAAGTGAATTATCAACACAACAGTCCACGACAACATATTCCATATCATGTATGGATGATAGCAACAGTCTTTCGCTTCATCCCATCACGCGTCGTCGCATCTCGCCCGCTCGAAAATGCGCCTCTTCCTCCTCCCCATCTCCACGCGTCGCACCCTGATCTACTGCGAAAGAGTGCAAGAGCAGCTCCAACAACAAAGCGGAGGAGCCAAACCACCGCTCCAGGAACGCGTCATCACAAAAGCCTCGGAGACATGGGCGGCGTGGGAGCGCGCCGAGAAAGGCTGGCAGAAGCAAGTGACCGTCTACGGCAACAAGCTGTTTAAGCGGATCCCCTACGAGGAATGGGGCCTCAAATCCCTCCCGCCGGCCACCCAGAAGCGACTGCAAGAGGCAGACTCCGGCAAGACGACGTTTGAGTGCCTCTATCCGGGTGCCTTCATGAAGGGACAGAGTGTGTCCGAGGTGCTGAGGAAGTTGGCCACGGAACGACAGAGTCTCCATTACAGGAAAATGTGGCAGTGTATTGCGTGGATGCCCGTCTCTGCGCCCTTCACTCTCGTGCCAGTGTAAGCCAACTCTTTCCACACCGACGAGATCCTCCTCCTCCTCTTTCTGCCCCTCTGTCTCTCTCTCTCTCTCTCTCTCACACACACACACACACACATACACCAAAAACGAACTTCTCAAAACAATGATCTAATCAATACCGCCTTCTTCTCTACCCACTAGCATCCCCAACCTCCCGTTCTTCTACCTCGTCTTCCGCGCCTGGTCGCACTACAAAGCCCTCTACGGCTCCCGCATGCTCGAACACCTCGTCACCAAGAATCTCATACGGACCACGCCCTCGCAACGCATGGACGAGATGTACGCCGCCGGTCTCATCCACCCGGAGCGCCAGGTCGCGCGGGAGACGGAGAAGCCGGGACAGGCAGAGATTGAGACGATGGCCAGCACAATCGAAGGTCAGACGAAGGGCGGACAGGAGGAGGTCATGGTGTTGCAGAGGTGGAATGGGAAGCTTCTGGCTGAGGGCTTTCATTTGCCGGAGATGGAGATTGAGATTGAGAGGGCGGTGGAGCAGGTCGAGGCTGCGATCAAGACTAGTAGAGACAAGGTGGCGGAGGAGAAGAAGACGAAGAAGGGGCAGTGATTGGAGCAGCGGCGAGAAGTGCTAATGACGACGATGATTGTATAGAAGATACCAGCCTTCACTCACGCATAGAATGCGCTGCGCATGGCGCGGCTTGGCGCTTCGGCCATATTATGGACCCAGCAGCGCTTCAGTGCTTACACTTCTTCGACCACGCCTCCCAGTCAGTCTTCTCCAGACCTTGGCTCTCGCTCCACCCTTTCCATTGCCCTAGCCCAGCCAAATGCCGCATGGTAGGCCTCCCATGCGGACAATTCCATGGCTTCTCCATCTCCCCCATATGCCTCACGACCTTCTCCATCTGCTTCAGCGTCAGAGTCTTGCCCACCATGATGCTGCTCCTGCAAGCTCGCATCGCAAGCATTCTCTGCACTTTCCTCGGCCGAGGAATTTCTGCCGAGCCGAAGGGTTGCTCGGATAGGAGGTGGATCAGTTCCTCAAGGTCTGAGAGGTCAAAGGTCTTTTCTCTGGACATTGGAAGCGTCAGAAGCCGGAGGTGGCGAGATGCGGCTGCTTCATCGTTGTCCAGATCGTCATAGGAAGCTGTAGTCTCAATTTCGAAGCCATTGGCTTTCAAGGCATCTGCATGACTCAGAACAATTTCTTCCTGGGTAGCGGTGAGCTCTAGAGCTTTAGGCCGCACCAACCGTTGGCTCTGTAGCGTGACAGTCCGCTGTAGGCGTTCGTAGTTGTACTTCTCGTCAGCTGCGTGTTGGTCGATTATGAAGAGGTCATCCTCTTCCTCTGGACCAGCGCCAGGACGTACAGCCAAGATGAAGCCTAGGTTGAATTGGCCAACGATCCTCATTCGCCCAAAGTCGGCCTTGGCCACAGTGAGGGAGAGCCGGCTTTCAGCCTCTGTGTCGTCCAATTCATCTTTGACCAGAGTACTAGATTCGTCTGTACTTTGATGCTCGCCACATCTGCCCATCTCTCCTGCTGGTCCAAAAGCAGAGACGGCTCTCTCAATATATGCTGGTGAGATATCGATGAGTCGTACAAGTCTCAGCGGTGAGTCCTTGCGAGTGTGGCCATTCTTAAGAGCCTGCTCAGCTCGCTTCAGATTTTGATCTGTAGGTCTTTCTGCAGCTTCTTCTGCCTCGCGTATGAGGGCAGCCACCTTTTCCTCCTCGCGCAATTTCTTCTCTTCCTCGTCCAGATAGTCTTGGTCCCATTCGTCGTCCTTAGCGGGTGCAGGTGCAAAATCATCCAGAGAGTCAGATGCATTGTGCCGTTCGCGCCTCTCTGGACCATCACATTCCAGCAGTGAATTCTGTTGCCGAGCCGAACGATACGGGTCGCTCACATCTCCCTCATCATAGATGTCGCTTTCGTTATCGGCTCCTCCAATGTCCGTTCCAAGATCATCTCCATCCTCTTCCTGCACGTCCTGGTCGTGGCTGGCGTCATGCGTTGGTAGGATACTACTATCCAGCTGCAATTGCGAGCCAGGCGCGGCGAAGTCCCTTCGCAAGCCCTGAGCCAAGCGTGGACTTGCTCCAAAGTTTGCTACCGCTTGCGAGTCTTTCGGAGTATGGACTCGTCGCTTCTTATAGAGCGGACTGCTTCCTATGACGGTTGTTGTTGTCACGTCGCCGACGGTGATCTGTGCGGTCTGCAGGGGTGTCCGCATAGGGCGCATCCTGTCGAACGCGTTCTGTATGGGACCAGCGCCCACCTTCTGGCTGCCAGGAGCAAAGATTGGTATCGCTGGCTCTCTTGGCTGTACTGGTTCCACATTCGTTTCAGTGCATTCCTCAGCTTCAACATCCCTTCCGCCATCAACAGGGACTATCGCTTGTTGGACCGCTGCGTTTTCTGCTACCTCCTCGTTGTGCTGTAACAGACTTGGTCGTTGCGAGAAGAGGTCATCGAAGGGCGTGCTCGAAGGGTTTGGGCTCGGATTGCTGACGGCATCGCCAGGTGGAGACATTGCTATCCGAGCGTCTTCAGACTCAGCAAACTCCCGCTTAACGGCCTTGACTGTAGACTTCCTGTGTTCGGGACGGCGGTCCACTCTGCCACGGCCGACCCAGTCGTGGATCAGATTCGCGGGATGTTTTGAAGACCATGCATCCATCTCAGATTCATTATCACTATCATCCTCAACGCTTCCTGCCCTCACTGAACGAGTGTCTTGCTGCGTCGATGCGGTTGACGATTCTCTCCGAGTGAAAGACAGCGGCTGATATGCAGGAAGTTTCCGATTCGGAAGAAGCGTTGATTGCGGTACCGTGTGAACAGTCTGCTCGAACATCTCTGTCAGAGAAGACTTCAGACTCTCGAGTAGAGCAGTCTGGTCGTGTAGCAAGATCGTTCGTTTATCGGGTGAAACGTTCACGTCGTAAGCATTTGTATCCATGATCAGATTCGCAAAAATGAAGGGCGATTGAGATACATTGAAGGACTTGTAAACCTCGTTGATGGCCTTGGCCACTTGTGGTAGCGCGCACGGTCGCGAGTTGACAAAGAACATCTGCCGATCAGGTGCTTGCCGTCCTTCTCCAAATACAGGTTTCGAGATATGGCCTTGCACATGGACCTCGAGAGAACGGTCTGTCGCTTGTGTGGTCCACTTACGGGCAGACTGCGTGCTCGGACCAGAAGCAGGTTTCATCTCGAGATGCAGATCAAGTTTGGACAAGGCAAGTAGAGTCTTCGCGCCAAACACATTGGTGATGTTCTCTTTGGTTGTCGTGTTGGTCTTGGTTGAGAAGACTGAGATTTTCTTGCCCTTTGATATGTGGTTGCTGACAGCAAATCGCACACCTATGGAGATGCAGGCGTACTGGTACAGGAGGCTGATGACTTTTCCATACTCGCGTTTGATGCTCTTCTCCAATTCCTTACGGCGGACGGGAAGATTTTTGAAGATGCCCTCGACGAATACAGTTGTGCCTCTTGGGGCAGCGGCCGGTGCGGCGCTCTTGAGCTTGCCGGAGACTTCGAATTCGAGTCGCTTGCCAAGTGCGCCATCTTCGGTCCTGGCCGTAAGTAGGTAGAAGTCGGAGACTGCACACAGCGAAGACAGTGCCTCCCCGCGGAAGCCAAATGTCTCCAGGGTTGTCAGGTCGTCGTAGTTCGAGAGTTTGGAGGTGTGGTGTTTGAGGGCAACAGTCTCATAGTCATCGGGGGAGATGCCTTTGCCGTTGTCTTGCACTTCGATGGCGTCCAGACCTGAGTTCTTGAAGCGAACTTCAATGGACGTTGCGCCAGCGTCCAGGCTGTTCTCAACCAGCTCCTTGACGACCGAGTTGAGGTCGACGATAACCTGGCCCGATTGAATCTGGTGCACCGAGCGACTCTCTATCGCTTTGATCGTAGCCATACCATGCGTCCATTCTGGTGACAGTGTGGTCAGGTGAAGCAATGTTCTTGTCGATGGGGTTTGGTGGTTACCTTGCTGCTTCACGTGTGAGGCCGAAGGACGCGCCACTAGCGCGCCATTAGCGCGGCTGCAGCAAACTCTAAGCATCTAGACGCCTTTCTCAGGTTCTCTACGAGGGCAGGAATGACCTTGATTCCAACATTTGAACAGCTAGCTCAAAGCCCAATACAGTTCGTATGCGAGCTGATAACAGTAAAAATAACAAAGAACTGAGTACTGGGTCTCCTACATAATTTGCCCACAAGCCCTGGACGCCAACGCTAATCGCAGCGCTCAAATTCCAACATATCACAATTCATACACAAGCGCTCTGTGGCAAAGGACCATCAAAAGTTCAATCAGTCCAGGGATTACCGCCCTCGCCATCTTGATATCGTCTTTCTTCCCAGGGCTGTTTGTGCCCTACCTCATCTTTGCCCGGCTGATCGGCGATAGGAGTCTCTTCGTCATCTCCATCGCCAACAGTGAACGGATCGTCGAGGTTGTGGTTTTCCTCTGTTAGCTTCGTCTCAGGTTGGTCAGGATTGAATCCTTGTCTGACTTCCTCTGCATCGCTCTCGTCTGGAAATGTCTTTACGAAATGCTTCTGCTCGACATCGTTCCATCCCGATCCGCCTTCTTTTCTGGCACGAACGCGCTCTATTTGTTCTGCCTGGCGATCTTCAACCACCAGATCTACAAGCTGGGAGCTGTGTGACTTGGCTGATGCTCGACTATCGTGAGAGGAGCTGCGCACGAGAGTGCCCACGACAGGCAATTGTTCCATCTTCTCCTTGCCCTTTGAGATGATACCGCTCTTGCCACTGCTATTACTCTCTCGGTTAGATTTGGTAGATGAGCTCTCTGGGCGGTCGTGTTGATGCACGTCTCGGCGAATGTCCTCAATGCGGCTCTTGCGTCTTTGCTTCTGGTCTTTCGTGGGCTGAAGAAGCCGGCGATTAGTAGACGCGGAGACAATGGCAGGTTCGCTGTGCAGACGGTCCTCCCTGGTCGCATAGTGAGTATTGATGACAGGATAATTCCAATCTCCAAACTCGAGAGCTCGCGCATTGGTGTACAGTCGTTCCTCCTCCGCGTCCAATTCCGGTTCATCTGGCTCAGTGCTGGTGCCGTAGTTTTTGCCTCTGCTGGCCGACCTGTCCTTTCCGCCACCAGGACTCATGGTTCTCGCATTACTAAAGCGTCCCAACAGTGGCTGTCTGGACTCGGTAGGGGAAGGTACCCAATATTTGCCACGGCCGTTCCTCTCATATCGCATACCTTCTCTCATCCGTGCTCTTCGACTTGCCGAATCTTCATGAGCCATGACATTGTCTTCGGCATCAAAATAGCGATATTCATACTTTGTACCATAGAACGTCTCCTTGCAGTCTTCGATGAGATCGCGCGGCCCAAATGCGTCCCGCAGTGCAAAGCGTAGCGGCATGCGAGCATCACTGATGGTGCGATCTGCGTAGTCATGCCAACTGAACGCGTACCAGTGCCACACAGCGAAGAATGGCATTTCGAAGCAGATGAGCGCATCTTGTATGGCAGCTGCCAGGTTGTCCGCAGTGTAACCTTCGTCTTTCAGGCTTGGAATTGCACTCAGCCAAACCAGTATCGAGAGGAAGAAGCCTTGCCACCATGAAGCGAAAATGATGCCCTTGATACAAAGGAACTTTGGCATGGGCCTGAATGGCTGCAAATCCTGGGTCATACACACCCAGAACAGAGCCAGGTCATACAGAGACCAGAAAATGCTCACGTTGTATACCAGGCCGGTCCAGAAATATCCAGAGTCCACAGCTATTATGCCCTCCTTAAATGTACCGGTCGCCTTGCATGCGACTGTGGCTATGCATAGAAATGGCTTTACCCAGGCATATTGCAAGATGCCTCTCTTGATTTGAAGGAAGGAGTGCGGATCGCTGATGTCGACTTTTCTGAACACGTGATTCAGAGGCCAGGGGTGCGCGACGGGAGGACGGCCGTGCATCATGATGATCAAGCTTCGCTCGCCGCCGAGGAAGTTAACGAGAAGCTGGAAAAAGGTATAGATGGTGAAGGCCTCGTAGACATCGCGAAATGGATCGATCCAGAACGCGACCTTAAGCGAGGTCAAAGACGCCCAAGACGCCGCTGCAAAGATCGGGACCAAGACCAAAATGCGGATGACATGGCGTTGGAGTAATGGTTTGCGGTAGTTCTTTGCCTGCATGATGATGGAGGCGAAGGTCAGGAGGCAGGCCACGAGGGCGAAGACTCCGGCAACGATGATGACTGCCTTTCCGAAGCCCTGGCCAGTGCCGCCGCTCACATCCTGCTCGCCAGCCATGGTGCTGTGGAGCGTAGTGTGCGTTGGATGTCCCTGATTGTACGTGTAGGCGCGTGCCACTAGGTGGGCAGCTATGTTGGCAGAGGCCGTGATCTACCACCTCATGGTTTGATCTTCTCTTTTGCGCTTGCTCTTGGGAGAGCGATGTCCTGGTCGTATAGATAGGGCTGTCGGACTCGTCAACTCGATCTATTTGGCTGGGCGGAGGGTTGCGAGATGTGATGGTTGCCTTGTGGGAGGCACATGAAGAGAAGTCGAGGTCCAAGCAAGATCGTCATCTTGCAGGGTCCAGCTCCAGCTCCAGCGCCATCACGCGCTCACCAATTTGAGGACTACATGTACTAACAACACAATCCAGTCATGTGTTCACCTCTGTTGCATCCGAACTCATCACTTCATCACTACATCACTACACCACTCACTAAAGAAAGCAAGAGAGCGTGGCATCGAATGATCGGAATGAAATGCTTGGTTTAGGATTCGTCTATTGATCGTTGATTCACATAAGCACACATTCGTCCTGTTTCATACTCGGCGCAGGCATATGCCTCCCTTCCATGAGTAGACTCTTTTCATTGGCTTCATGTAGTCTCATCAGTCTTTCCAGTTGCTGTTCATTCCTCGCCTTCTGCAGCTGCCCAAAATTCGTCAATCTGAAAACTGTCTCCAAGCGACAAGGTCGACCTTTCCATCCCAGTGAGCGCGCAGCAGACAGCTGAACAACACTCAATCGCGTCACTTCCCAATTGCATGCATTGACGTACGTCCGATCTTCATACTGGCCTTGCTTGCCGGTGCCGCCCCACAGCCACGTCGACCAGATGAAGGATCCTGAGCCGGAGCGCGGAAGCTCAACGTATCGTGCTTTAATCTGTCGCTGGAAGTCTTCGTACGTCGTCGATGTGGTGACGATAATCGTAGTCAACAGAGGGGCCCGGTCTGGTAAGCCGTGGTCGATCGTGAGCTGGACAGTATAGTCTGTAGGCTGCGCTGCCTTTTCCTGCGCATCCTTGGCCTGAGTTACTTCTTGTTCGTACGAGGGTGGCGAGTCGTATGCTCCTGGTGGGTTGTGGGAACTCATATTTCCTGCTTGCGTACTGATTTTATGGTAAAAAGGAAAAATAAGAGGCAAGGGAGTCCATAAAGAGTTGCCTCGAAGTCACGAGCTGTCAGAAGTGTACATGCTCCGCCACGCGAAGGATCGTCAGGACAGCAGGAGGGGCTGGAGAGAGCCAGCTTGCTCTTCACGGTCGAGTCAATGTTTCTGATGAACCCGTTCTCTTTCTATATATGCAGGCACTGTGGCTGATTCCCTCCTGAGCATCAAGACCCTGATATCATGGATCCCGATAGATGAAAGTCTGCTCCAGTCAGGATAATGCACATCATTCGTGATCGGGAAATCGTGTTGCTTGAGAGACCGATGCAGTATCTCTGTGAATTCTGTGCATTCCCATCGCCGCAATTGAGACTAATCGGCGTTGCAAGCATGCTCGATGATGGATATGGACATGGGACAATTGGGAAGAAGCCTGAGGATGCATCCTAAACATGTGAAGGGAGACGGCAGAACCGCGGCATTGTTTCTGTGACTGTCGCTCGTCACCATCTGCAAGCTTCAACTTTCTCTGACGGTCTGACCTTCTCACGCCTTACCAACTCAGCAGGTCTCAGGACAAACGATGTCCATTCCCAAGACGCCGCAGACGGAGCGATCAAAAACATTTGACCCTGACACATTCTTCGACAGTTGGCCCGCTGGCGAGGCGCAAGCTGTATTGTACACCAACGACTTCCGCAAATTCATCTTGAAGGCTTTCGGTCTGGACTTCAGGGACGATTATGTCTACCGAGCGACTGCCGAAGTGACTCTGCTTCAAGTCCAGACTTACCTAGAGTTCGGGTCGCAAGGAGGACTGCATGCATGGTACAGAGATGAAAATAACCAAGTAGTAAGACCTGTCCGGATCTTCTCTGCGAGATGAATCTCATGTTCGACACAGTCCTAAGCGCCGTCCCAGAGACCTCCGCCCACCGCTACCGACATAGCAGCCTACACCGATATCTTCCGATCGACCACTAGCACGCCTAAAGCTCTGACAGCTCTCTTGTCGAATGCGAAGAAGGGTACCATCCGTGCCGATGTGGGCAAGCATCTGCAAGCGCATTATGTTCCACCTACTGCTTCCCAGAACCTTGTTGTAAACAAGTCGAAGAGTCATATCAACCCATACTTTGATGTCTGGGCTTGGTGCAGCCAAAACCTTGATTGGGGAGGCCCAGAAGAGAGGACGGTGGATGTCAAGATAAGCCACGCAATACTGCCGGTCCTCTATCATCATTTCGGATGCGTCTGCCCGTCATACGAGGCGTTGTCATACATCCAACAGGTCGCGAAGGGTCGCACGATCCTGGACGTTGGGAGCGGCAACGGCTACTGGACGTACGTGCTCCGTCGTTTCGACACGAATCCCAAAAGACAGTTGAAAGTGACGCCGATCGATAATGGCCAGAGTGAGTGGCGAACACTCTGGATAGGGGACACTGTTGAAGCGGATGGGGACAAATGGTTACGACAGCATGATGGCGGTAAGAATGCCGTTTTACTGTTGGTGTACCCTGTCGTGGGTAATGAGTTCACGTCAAAGATGCTCAGGGCGTACCGTGAGTCTCCAGCGTATATTGACAGTCACAAGGGCTCCGACTGACGATCTCCAGAGGGCACAACCATTATCTCAGCTGGCGCACAAAACACAAGTGGCTTCACTGCCTTTGCGAAAGAGACAATCGCAGACTATGTCGGCCGAGAAATGCCAGGCTGGGACAAGACCTTACAAGTACCTCTGCCCAGTTTCGCTGGCAAAGACGAAGCGCTGTTCATCTTCGAGAGGAAGACGAGTTGAACTGCTGTCGCGCTCGCGTGTGCCGAGCAGTTGGCTCCAAATGGTGTTATCGTGCTGTTCGTCACACTGGTACATGTAGCCGATCTTATGCAGCGTACGGCATTCACACGGCAGCATTTGCGGACTCGATACGATCTTCCATATACTTCAGTGTTTTGAGTGTTCTCATTTTGGTTTAGGCTGGCTGAGCCGCAAACGTCATGCTACTGCCCCTCGGCAGAACCACGAAATGAGGGGCTCGGCGAGCCGGGATGGCATGCTTGCTCGCATGACATGTGGCTATCATATTCACGACGACTATCACTCATGCGCCTCATTCCCGCCCATTATTCCCGGGTCACTACCCAGAACAGATCATGCAACTTGGAGGTTACGACGAATCAAACGCAAACATCGGCACTTCATCCAATCATCTTCCAATCCCAACAACCACCAATGGAAATCCGTTGGTGACCTCGCCTGATCAGTCGCAGGCATCTGTAAAACAAGCTGCCAAACCTAAGCAGAAGCGAAATAAGCCTACTCTGTCATGCTTGGAGTGTGTCGAGCGCAAGACAAAGTGTGGTCAGTGGGTCTTTCCGCTATGGCTTAGTTTCTTGATATTGACATTGGCTAGATCGTGAACGACCATGTCTTGCTTGCATCAAAAGACAATCGTCCTGCGAATACACACCCGTTGCCAACCTCATCGCTTCGACGAACAACAGAAACAGCGATTCCAAAAGCAAAGCACGTTATGTCACCAAACCGCCAAGTAAGGTTCGAAAGACGAGCGCGGCATCGCCTTCGACCACGTTAACCTCGCCATCGACCGTCGATAATGGTTGGCCAACTCTAGATGGTCGAGGACGACGTTCTTCACAGTCGCCGAGAGCTGGAGCAGCGCCAGTCTTCTTCTCCAACGTGCCATATTCGCAAAGCTCGCCTAGCAATGTCTTTGGTATCGGATCTCAACATCCTTTCTCCAACTATTGGACATGCCAGGGTGGATTGCCAGAAGTCATCACGGTCATGCCATCAAAGGATCAAGCAGACATCCTGATCGCGAAATTCTTCGAAACAGTCGATCCCGTATATCCCTTCATACATCGACGAACATTCTACTCCGATTACGAGCTTTTCTGGTCGCTGTCTCAAGACGACAAGGGCAAAGCAGACGCGTCCCTGGTTGCTCTGCACTATGCGATGTACGCCCTCGGCACACAATTCATGCAATTCCCACCGTATCAGGAAAGATCACAGACGGCAGAGTTCTATTGCTCCGCTGCTAATCAGGCGTTGAGAGTCTACTCGTACCTCAATCGAACATCCATGCGCGCCATATCGGCAATGCATCTAATGGCTGAGTTCTTGATGAATGACAATCACGCTTCGGACGCCTACGCCTGGGCTGGTATTCATTTACGACAGTCGTACGCCATGAGGCTACACCGAGACCCTGAGCTCGTCGTGGCAGAGGCGTCGGTGCTTGAGAAGCAACAGCGGCGCAAGTTGTGGCAGGCCGTCTTTTTCCAGGACACTTTTCTTACAATCTTACTAAAGCTGCCACCCACAGCAACCCACAGCGACGTGCCGGTCGAATCTCTGGCCGATGATAATGAAATGAGCAACGACGGTCTCGATATATGTCTTGGAGCACACTCAAAGGTTGAGAACCTGATGAGCATCAATGTCATCGCGCCCCAAGTACCGCAACCTCTTCCACCAGCTCAGCCTCACCACATGGTTCATCCTTCGATAATGAAGAGCGACATTGCATATATGCGAGCTTGCTGGCACCTAGGCAACTTGATACAAGAGAGTCTGTCATCTCCAGTGTCCCTCTCATTGCCGATCGCCAACAGCCCGCGACACAAGGACTCTTTGATAGGAGCCTTCAAGAGACTATACAAGTCGTTTCCGTCCTTCCTGACTATCCTCGATCCCACGGTCCTGCAGCAGCAAGCACTCAGTCATCCTCGACAAGTCCGCCAAAATCTCTTCCTCACGTCAAATTACTACCATTGCTTAGCCCTGCTTCAAGCGTCGGAAAATGTGAATGCCGGCGTCGTGGCCAACAATAGAGCGACTCTAGAAGCCGCTCACGAAGCCCTCTGCGCCTTCTTTAAGCTCTGGAGTCTCTTCGAGATTGAAGCTGGGGTATGGTGGTCTTTCCAGCACCGGGCCTTTGAGCAGAGCCTCATGATCGCGAAGCTGCTCTCCATACCTTCGTTGTTCGATGAGAAGTGCGAGGAGCTTCAGCGCAGAGCGAAAGAGGATATCGGCAAGATGTTACAGATAATGGAGTTGTATGGCGGAAATATCGAGATGCATAGGACGAGAAAGGAGGTCCTACATGAAGCTTTTCAGCGAATCGTTTCGTGATACCTAGATGGCTATGTATATGTCAGACACGTTTTCTAGTGATCTGATTGTCACGAGACTTCCAAAACGAGAGTTTACTGGAAGCTCTGCTGCAAAATCTCTGGCTTACGATCACTTAGATCGAGGATAGCTTGACCAAAGAGCCCATTCGCCCATGAAAACCACTGTCGCGTCCAGTCCGAGACATTGAAGGTGTTGATGCTCTCGTGGATCAAGCCAAGGCCATCTGTACTGCTGACAATCTCTCGGAGCTGCTGCGTGATCTCGGCATCGTCGCTAGTCGTGAGCATGCGAACGATTGACGCCATCGGCCATGCATAGCCAGGTCCATTATGCGGTCCTCCGATGGCAGATATCACCGGTCCGTGCATGAAGTACGGATTTGCAGTACTAAGAATCAAGGCTCGCGTGCTCTGGTATACCTCGTCGTTGACGTCCAGATAGCCGAAGAAAGGTGCGGCAAGGAGCGAAGGGATGTTTGCATCGTCCATGATGTTCTGCCCAAAGTATCCGTCTACTTCGTATGCATAGATTCGACCAAAGGTTGAAGTCTGGACGATGCCGCTGTTGGTGATTGCAGTCCTCAAGCTTGCAGCCATTTCGCTCATTTGCGTTGCTAATGCTGCTTGGTTACCTACTTTGGACATGATCGGGGCACACGCCGCCAAGAATCGTGAGAACATCATATTGGCTGGGACGAATCCTTGGAAAATCGTCGCATCATCCGAAGGCCTGAAGAATGATCGAACGAGGCCGGTGCCATTGCTAAATGGATTTCCAAGGCCATCATTCTCGGAAGTCTCAGAGGCCCTCGTTGTTAGTCTCGTGAACGTGTATGTCAGGTTCTGCACGCCGCCATCAGGGGTGTATGTTGGCACCATCATGCTGTTTGCAACATTCATGACTGCTTGCACTGCCTGAACCCAATTGTATCTCCCGAAAAAGCTGACGTCTTGTGTGGCGTTATAGTAGTTGTACGAAACCTCCAGGAAAGCTGCCAACGAGTCGAGCTCGTACTTGCACTCGAAAACTGACTGGTTGTTGTACGTTGGCGTGACTGCATCATCGCTGGCGGCGCCGTTCACCGAAGGAGCGATTCCCGACTCGACCGGCGGCTGGAAAGAGTTGCAGTACGGATCTGTAAGCAGGTAACGTGCCTGTAGATTGATCACACCTCGGTATAATGAAGCCAGTGAATCCGGCAAGTCCGATGCTTCCAACAACTGCAGATACGACTGCATTTGATTTGCAGAGTCGCGCAGCCACATTGCATTGATGTCGCCGGTAATGAGGAATGTGAGTTCTTCACCATCCGATCGATTGGCATAACCTTTCCATTTTACGGCCGTGTCCAGGGTATTTGGGAATGAATTGATGAAAAGCCTCCTCAAGTCCGGATCTTGAATTATGCTGGCTGTATGGTTGAGGGTGTGTTCAACAATTGAGGAGTTGAAGGTCCTGCATCGTGGAACTGGGCGCTGGTACGAGAGGTTGTACCTTCCTTCTGAGAATGGGCCGTGGTTCTCTGTCGAGTATACTGAATAGTCCGGGCATGTCAAGTTCACTGCTGTCTGTGCCAAGACGGCGCTAGCTGTTATCGTGAGAGCGAAGAGCTTACGGGTGGCCATGTTACTTGCAGGAGAAGCGGTCTATTCTCTACAATGGCAGGCGAAACGCCTTTGTAGTGCTCCCAGTACTAGGTGATCGGCACTGGCTCCCGACCTCGTGCCAGACTTCTCCACCTGGAGGGATGATGCACGTACGGCGGGGCCCCTCATCATTTGCCGTGACGGCGTCGGCAAGGATTACATAGATCTTTGGCAGACTACTACGTCGCAGCGTGTGTGTTACGTACTTTGTGTTCAGGAACCCAATGCTGAAGTATACAGGGGCCATTGACAAGATTCCTGCTCGTTGCGTCACTTCTGCTGTCACGGACGAGTGAGGGAAGCTAAAATACTGCGGCGTCGGTGGAGCTAACCGCTACCCTATCGTACTTGACAGAGTGACACACGGCGGGTAGAGTGCATGTGTGGGTTCTGTCACGCTGCAACCTGGCGTGTGTTTGGCTCGGACGTGGAGAGAGGTTCAAGGTTGCATCGACGAGAAGGAAGCTGGAACGAGGAGGTGGAGATATGCTTGTCGATTTAGACTAATGCTGTTACGCTATTGCTTACATACATGCACTCGTTGAAATGATGCGATGATAACCGACTGGGGCCCCAGCGCAGCGAAGAAGGGTCTTCCCCATCGATTGCATCCCCATCTTCCGTCCATCGTACAACGTACAACGTTCAGCAGTCTGCGACGGTGTACTAAACGACAACATCCCACGATGCACCGGAACGTGGAGGTGCTTGCCCCAAGTAGCAGCACACCAGGAGCTGCTGGCAAGCTGCTCTTGGCGCCTGTGCACCAGAATTGCTCTTATCTCGCCCGACACCGGTGACCGCCTGTAATATATCCCATTTTCCCTCCTACGACTTCGTCAAAATGCGGGCAGGTACGTTATGGAGAGCATGTATGTTCACAGGCTTTGCCAAGGCCCTTATGCCTGAGTCGCTCTTCTCCTACACCTCTCTTGCTGCTGAGCAACAGCATCACTTTGATTGGACTAGCATATCCACAGCTTCGGAGCTGAGCTACGATTCATGTTACGACAAGTTCGAATGTGCTCGCCTTCAAGTGCCGCTGAACTGGAGAAACAGCTCGTGTCCGCATAACCTTTCCTTGGCGGTAATAAGACTCGCAGCGAAAGTGTCAGAAACAGACCCTTCGCATGGCGGAACTATCATTATCAACCCCGGCGGTCCAGGTGGCTCTGGAGTTCAACAAGCTCTGCGATTAGCAGATCGGATGCAGGCCCTGCTAGAGGGACCAAAGCATTACGAGATTCTGTCCTTCGACCCCAGAGGCATCTTCCACAGCAAGCCGAACGCGTACTGCTTCGGCAGTCCGGTCGAAGCTGAGATATGGGGTGAAGGCAAACGTTCAGTGGGAGCTCTAGACTCTGGAGACTATGCTTTGAAGTATCGGTGGGCTGCGGAAAAGGCCCACGGCGAGCTCTGCGCCAACCAAGACAGCGGAAAGTTTCATGGTGGCGAGAATCTACGACAGCACATGTCCACGGCTTATGTGGCGACCGACATGAGGGAGATTGTGACGAAGATCCATCGAAGAAAGCTGTCCATCTATCGGCGCGACAGCCAGATACCCATATCGACCACCTTACCGCAAACGCCGGAGAAGCTTCAGTACATTGGGACTTCGTATGGTACCTTTCTTGGCCAGGTGTTTGCCGATATGTTCCCAGAGAACGTCGGCAGAATGGTGTTAGATGCCAATCTTGATGCCGAGAATTGGATGTCCAAATATGAGGCAAGCGTTGACGACAGTGCGGCAATTCGCGAGCAATTCTTCGAAAGTTGCTTTGAGGCTGGCGATAAATGCGCACTGTTCAGAGACCACGATGACGGTCCAGAAAGGATCAAGGCGAGGTACACAGAACTCATCGAAGCTCTGGACGATTTTCCTTCTTACATATCTGGCTACGGACGTGCGACACCTATCACAAAAGCAGATGTGCAACAAGGCTTCTTCACCACCTCATATCAACCTCTATGGTTCTTCGCGGATTTTGCCAAGTTTCTCAACCGGCTCATAGTTGGACAACACCCTGGACCACCCTTCTGGCAGCTTCCGATTCCAACACAAGACACCTTTTCGGATCCACGCCTGATCAATGAATATCTCGGCGGCGAAGCCTCACCAGCAACGCATTGCAGCGACGGTCCTGATTTAACTGCCGAAACCCTCACGGGCTTCCGCGCCTATCTCTCCAATCTCACTTCCAGATTTGGCTGGGCGGGTGCCCTCCAAGCAGACTTCAAGGTTGCCTGCTGGACTTGGCCAAGTTCCCTCAGAACCAAATGGCGGTATGAAGGACCTTTCAACGCTTCGGTTCCGATTTTGTTCGTGAACAATCGTCTTGATCCTGCTACACCGATCCGTAGCGCTAGGAAAATGTCGGCGCGGTTCAGTAGTAGTGTGGTGCTTGAGCAGAACAGCTCTGGCCATGGAAGTCTTTGGCCTGCTTCGCCTTGCATGTGGAGCCACCTCAAGCATTACATGGATCTGGGAGAACTTCCGCCGACAGGAACGGTCTGTGAGCCTCTTTGTAGGCCTTTCGAGAGGGGGTGTGAAGGCATTGACGCGACGAACTTTCCCACGTTTTGATGCTGATGCGTCAATACGCTTGGAACGGGTCGCAACGCTTTTTTTCCCGACAGGTTCGGTCTTCCACCGTCCGGGTCCGGTGGGTGCCCCTCGATGGCGGTGGCGGGTCGCGAAACGGGTCTCGACGCGATGCGGCCAGGCAATCTGCGTCTTGGACGGGTGATCCTCTCTTTCGTGGCAGTGCTCGAGGCGTGTCAGGTCCAGAGCGCCAATCGCCAATCCAAGCTCGGTCTTCAATCGGAGGGAGAGAAACTCTCCTTGGTGGCTGTCTTTGGGGCTTATGATGGGCCTGCTTGCCCTTCTCTGTTTGGTCAAGGAGCCAGCAGTAGCGGCTCTTCGTCGGAGCAGCGGAAGTCGTCTTCAGTGAACGTCGCGACGAGGGAGAGCCGATGAGTAGTGCGGTGTCTTGGTCCTCGGGAATGTTTCTGGAAATGTTGTTGGGAAAGATCTTCTTGATGACAGCAGCGACCAGTTTACGTGACTTGGCCTTGCCGAAGGGAATACTCACGTGCTGGTCGATGAACATGTTGGGTGATATTATATCTTCTGCATGGAAAATGTTCGAAGCTTGCGAACTTGACTGAGGGTCGTGGACGGAATGCGTGCAGAAGTGACAGTCAGCCGGGTGCGAGTGAAATCTGTATATATTGCAAGACCTGACGCATGTCCTCATGCCTGCCCCAAAGCGGTATTTGAAACTGCGGTTGGAGGAAAAGCTACCGAACTTGACTTCATTACCAGACCACCAACTCCTACTTCGGCCAGTAATACTTTGACTTTACTTTGGCTGATAATACTTTCTCCAGTCGTGCTCCTCAACAAATCCCAACACCTCCCGAATCTTACGATTACTCAATGGCGCCTCCCATTCGCCCATTTTCCTCGTGATTGGGACACCGGGACATGCCTGCTTCAAAAACTCCTCGGTCGGGACTTTCGTCGTGATAGTCGTATTCGTCGCGTTGAACACTTGGTACCCCAGACCAGACTTCTGAATGCAGAGGTCGCAGATCTGTCCCAAGTCTCTGGCATCGATGTAAGACCAAGCATTTCGCTTGCGTGTCATGGGCTCATTCACGTATTTCTCAAAATCTGGGTATTCGTGCGGCTCGATTACGTTGCCAATACGCAGAGCGTAAATGTCGACGCCGAAGCGACGGGCAAAGGTTCGTGCTGTTCGTTCGCCGCAGAGTTTGGACAAAGCGTAGGAGTCCATGGGGTCGTTGTCGTAGTCCTCCTCCAGAGGGAAAGAGTGGTAGTCGGTATCGCCTTCGGAAAAGCACACGCCGTACGTCGTTTCGCTGGAGGCGATGATGATCTTCTTAACACCTAGCTTGCAGGCTGCTTCGATGACGTTGTAAGTGGACGTCACGTTCGCTGCGAAGGTTTCGTTGTCTGGAACCAGCATATTGCGAGCAAAAGCAGCGAAGTGAATCACTACGTCGGGAGCTCGAGGCACGGAGCCTATCTCGAATCCCTCATAATTGAAATGAGTGGTAAAAGCATTGAAGACTTGGCCGGATTGGGTCAGATCGGTCTTGAGCGTGAAGACTCCTGCTTTAGGGTCGGGGAAATCTATGAGGTCGAGGTTGAGTACCTTTATTAAGATGTTAGGCATGCAATCTTTATGAGGTGTACAAGTGATCGATTACCTTGTGACCTTTCTTGAGGAGATCTGGGATGACATGCCTGCCAGCTTTACCTGACCCTCCTGTGAACACAATGCGCTTGCCACCTGATGCCATTTTGGCTTGTGATGGATTTGGGAAGGATTGAACGTCGTAAGAAGGATTCTCGCTATGGGACATCTCTGTTATACAATCAATGGCTTCGTCGATTCGAGTGACTATGAAGACATTGGACTCAACTTGGACTCAATTTAATGGACGACGTTGACATTCACCTCTTACACGGTCCGGTGACGTACGTGGTCCGTGCATTAGATCATCCCTGCATGTGCTCTCCAGAAGTTCATCCAGAAAGTTCAATTCTGCCTAATACCAAATCTGCCCACGCTTGCAACAATCCTCTATCAATGGAACGCCAGCGACAGTTCCGCATCAGATGACGCCTCGCCGGCTGATACGCACGCTTTTGCCATCCGACCGCCGCGCGAGCAACAATGCTACGGTGACCAGCTTCAAATCGGTGGCCATTACCCAGGTCAGCCGATCATCTCGACCATGCAGAGATCCATCCGCATGCTTCACTGACTGCCGGTGTTTCGCCCAAGTCAACGACATCGATCGCTGGAGCCGTGACTTGTGGTTCAGCAGTTCTGCACCACGCCTCAACTTGCCAGACTCCATTAGGCAGAACGACCATGAACCTCCGGACGAGCGGACATTACAGCTGGGCAAGACTGTAAGGAAATTGCACGAGCGACTGCCCACTCTTCTCAAGGAGCCTCTACCCTCCGACATTCTGTCGCCGAGCATCACCCTTCACCTCTTCCCTTCCACCCACCCGCATCTTCCTACCGTGTCAGGACGCATCGCCTACGTAGCTGCGCTATGGACCGCACCGGTAGCTTGGGGTCGCATGCCTCTGATCGGCAACGTCAATCTGACAATCCTATCCGAACGCATGGTTCGTAATGGCGGGACCACAGTTTCACACGCCAATCGAGAAGAGAAGCTCATAGTGAAATGGAAGACCTGTGGCAAAACATCACACCGAGATGGCACAGGAGGTATTTACCGCGGCATGGGTCTTGCAGCCGCCAAAGACCCGGTAGACAAGATCAGAGGCTTCATCGCCGGTGCAAGAGATGAGCGACCGCAGGACGAAGATCCAGAAGAGTTCTGTGGAATCTTCGTCTTCGAGTTTGATGAAAAGGGACGCATTATAAAGCATATCATTGAGCATACTGAAGAGGGCGGCCACTGGGACCGGATGACCAGAGTCGTGTCTGTGACGGATTGGCTGCTGGGACAATTCAATGGGAGGAAGAACGTAGACCATCCAGCACTGGCTTGGTGTGAGGAGAGGCCGAGCGCGGGACCTGTTCGCATAGTTGATCGACGGGCGAGGTACTGAACTGTACAAACATTTGATGACATCACGATACCCAGGGCACAGGCGTTCGGCGCAAGGAACAGGCAAACGGGATAGCATTTGGGTCTGCGCTAGCACGAGTCCTTCGTACTCTCCACTTACTGTACAAGTTGACTGTACAATAGTGTAAAACCTTTGTTCCATCACAGTATTGCAGTGCGTCTTTCCTATCGTGCTAATCGATATCTTCACTTTGACGAGGGGACCTTGATGCAAGCAGTCGAGAGTCCACGGGTAACGCCTGAAGCTGGGCACTTTGCGCCTTGTTAATCTACATAAACCATAAAATGGGCATCCTCGTGCTGTGCCAATTTTGTGACATCTGCTAGTTGGCATTGCCCGATTGTGCAAAGACTGTGGTCATTCATGTCGTCGTTCGTCGTGCCCAGCAAACTACGCTCTATAAGCCGAAGTCGACTTCGGGCAGCGAGTGTTGGCTGATCGTAACGACGGTGCTTCAGAATACTTTCGCCTTCTTTCTTTTCTTCGCTTGCTGCTTGGGGGAATCGTCCTCGGCCTCGACTCCTTTGCGCTTCTGGACCCCACTAGACTCGTCCCTTTTGACTTTCTTCACAGGCTGATCGCCATTGATGGCAGGCTCAATACCCGAGTCAGCCACCTTTCCTGCCTCAGCCGCAGCATCACTGTTGCGTGACTTCTTCGACTTCTTCTTCGCCGGCTTCTGGGGCTCTTCGTCTCGAATGAGCGGCTCGTCCAGCGCAGCGAGTGGATCACCTACTTTCATTGGCGCGGGTGTGCTCTCTCCTGCACCGAAGTCCACAAAAGAGTTTTCACTCTCGCGCTTCCGCTTCTTCTCTGCCTTGCGAAGAGCTTTCTCAGCCAACTTCCTAGCTTCCTTGGTCTTGATACGTGCTTCGACCTCAGCGGTAATGTCTTCGTATTCGACTGTGGGCATCTGTGCCTCAACCTTGACACCATTTTCCTCCTCGGCGCCGTTTGCGGCCCTATTCTGAGATTCTTGCTTTCCACCCGCCTTACGTGCCTTTACCTTGCTACGCCGATTCCCCCGACGAGCGCGGTCAGCGATGATATCCCATGCCTTGCGCTGATCCGGCTTGAGTGACTCAAGTGGCACTTGCAGTCTACCATTCTCCCATAGAATCTTGCCAGCCTTGTCGTGGTAAATCTTGCCATTGAGCATCGACTTGCCAATGATAGGCTTCGACTCCTCTTCGGCCATGCTATCCACCATCGATCGCTTACCAGAGCCATTGACGAAGCTTGCTGGTTCAGAATCACTGTCCTCATCGTCTGACTTTGCCTCCTTCTTGACATGGACGTGCTCATGCTTGCGATCGTTCTTCTCCGTAATATTACTTTCGGACCGATTCCCCGACTGGTATTCCTCGACCACGCCCTTGGCATGCTTCGCCGTATCTAGCAAGGCCGCGAACTCGAGATGTCTCTTCCCGGCATCGCGGCCCTCAGCGGGCTCAGCGGCGGTAATGGAGACCAGCTGCTCGAAGATGGCGCAGTAGGTTTCGGTAGCGGAGTGCCAAGCTTTGACGGCGGCGTTCATGTACTCTGCATGGCGATTGTCGTCACCATTCACGATCTTGGCATGAAGAGACTGTGAGATGTCGCGAGCTTTGGTAAGGTGGCTGGTTTGCTGAGCGACAGCATTGGTGGCATTACGTAGGGCGTCAAATAGAGGCTGAGAGGCGGCATAGGCTGCGGTACTAGAGCGGTCCAGCTTCTGGCGCTTCTTGTGGCTCATCTTGAGTGGTATTTGAAAGTTTGTAGAGAGGAGGAAACGTCTGGAGGAGTGCGAAGTTCGCGACAGCTAAAAATCCGCTGTTTCTTATCGGGCCCGATTCGCGCTGTCACGTGCAGATAAGCGCAATCTATGGTCCAAAACTCGCGAAGACGCAGAGGCAAGAGAAGGTGCAAAACAGTTCATTTGGAATGTGTACACTCTCAAATTCCTTCGATAAGAGCGTCGCAGAGGTTAGCCATAGCTCACGTGAAGTCGCCGTCACTTTAGCCATTCATTTCCCATTTCTTGCTGGCCTCAGGCATAGCTGCGTGCCTGCCTAAAAGTCCCCGCGCAATTCGCTAGCATCGTCACCACAAACACTACTACACAGCTTCTCTCTCACACATACACTCTGCTGTCCTTTGCATTGGCCTGCGTTTCCTTCAGCTTCTGGTCGTGTCCTTGCTGTGTGCATAGCATCGTCAACACGCCGCTCTGGCCCTTTGCGGCCGACACTTGACCTCTACAAGGAACATACGTCACTGCCGCCATGTCGTCGAGCAGCGTGCCCGCGAATCCAACTTCGCACAATGTTGCCTCGCTGTTACCGAAGCTTAACGATGCCGACTCCGATATCCGGTATATGACCCTCAATGATCTCTGTCAGATGATGATCAACGGTCATGCCGGATTCCTCCAGCACGATTACGCGACTTGTGCCAAAGTTGTCGAAGGCCTGCTCCACACGCTTAACGACAGCCACGGAGATGTCCAGAACATGGCCATCAAGTGCTTGGGTCCTTTTGTTAACAAGGCGCCCGAGTCCATTCTGTGCCCGACCATCGAGAAAGTCAGCAATATCAAGACGGACAGCTCAATCGACAGCACAGTCCCCGCCTTGGCAGTTCGCGCAATCGTCGTTGCTCTACCGCACCCTGTGCCAGGCATGGCACGCTCTCAGAAGGTCAACGAAGCCTACACTGCAGTCTCCAAGGCTCTGATCCCTCGCCTAGTCGGTAGAGTCGTCATTCCGCTGCCGAATGGCAAGCAGAACCCGTCGCCGCCAATGGGCATGCTGCAGCAAGATCTAGAGACTGGCAGTGACAGCAATAGTCTCGATGTGCTTACTGAGGTTGCGCGATGCTTTGGCTCTATGCTCCAAGAGACAGAGGTCGAGGCTTTGGAACAGACCACCACGCAAATACTTGAGAGCGAGCGGTGTGGCACAGTCATGAAGAAAAAAGCGGTTACCGCCCTGTCTGCTCTGGCAGCATATTTCAATGACGGTCTCTTGGCAATGCATGTTTCTCATACGATCGAATGTCTACGCCAGTCGCATCTGACCAGCCCCCAGCGTAAGCTCTACCTCACTGTATACGGCAGTCTGGCACGAAGCATCCCGCAGAAATTCGGGCCGTACCTAAAAACACTTGCACCTTTCCTTCTAGCGCCACTGAGCCAGCAAGAGCTAGATGACCAGAGAGAAACGGAGGCTGAGAATGATGGAGAGCGTGACGTGGCCATGGAGGAGGTTCGCGAAGCAGCTCTTGTTGCCATCGAGAGCTGCCTGGAGTCTTGCTCGCAAGACATGAGAACATACGCAGGAGACGTCCTGGAGTCTGCCATTCGATTTCTCAAGTACGAGCCAAATGTGGCAGACGATGATGACGAGGATATGGAAGAGGATGAGGAAGAGGACGAGTTCGCTGGGGACGAGGACTTTGAGGAAGAGACTGGTTTCGAGGACGAGGACGACGTTAGCTGGAAAGTACGCAGATGCTCAGCCAAGACTTTGCACGCCTTGATCAACGTGCTCGACGCTAATGATCCTGCCATATTTGGACTCATCGCGCCCGCGTTAATCGTGAGATTCAAGGAGCGCGAGGAGAGCGTGCGCAACGAGGTCATTGCCACATTGGCTGCTCTTGTGTCAAAGACGGGTCAGAGCACGAACGTCCAAAAGAAGGCGGAGTATACTCTCCAAACGCAGAGCAGGAAGAGACGACGGGGACTTAGTGATTCTCTGGGCTCCGATCTTCATGCTCAGCAGTCGATTATGAACGGTTACGCATCTCCGTCAACCCCGCCACCCGTTGATGGTGCGTCAAAAGGCCTCGCAAAGATGAATCCCGACATCGTCAAGAGCGCTGCAAAACTGCTCAAGTCAAGTACAGTCCCCACGAAGCAAGGTGTCATCTCTCTGTTGAAGGACATGGTCGTTGCTCAGCAAGGTGGTTTGTCAGAACACGCTGATCTTGTCATCGATCCAGTCGTTGAGACCATGAGTAGTGCTGGAACTAACGTGTCGGGCAACGCTGTCCGGGTCGAGGCTCTCGGCCTATTGCGTGCTATTGCCGAGACACACTCCAGCAAGGTGCTACAGCCCCATTTGAAGAAGATCGTGCCTGCTCTGGTTGCAACTGCAAAGGATCGTTATGCTAGAGTGTCTAGCGAAGCATTCTCCACCATTGAGGTCTTCATCAAGGCTTTGACTCCGCCTCGCTCTGCCGCGAGCAAGACCGGCGATGTCCTTACTCAACTTTACAGGGTCATCATAGAGCGCATATCCGCTTCAGACACTGATACAGATGTTCGGCAGAAGGCTGTACAAGCCCTCGGCTTGCTTATCGGACGGACTTCAGGCTCGACAGCATCGAGCTTGCTGTCACAGGAAGATCGTTTCGCTGGCCAGCAGTTGATTTCGGAGCGCCTCAAGAATGAGTTGACTCGTCTCGCATGTGTGCGTGCAATCGACACCATTGCGGTGCTTGCGCAAAACAAGAAGGACTTTAAGCCTGATTTTGTTGGCGCTGTCGCCCTCGAATTGGGTGCTCAACTTCGCAAGGCTAGCAGATCGCTTCGTGGCGCAAGCTTGAGCGCACTGCGCATGCTCGCTATCAATCAGGCTTCACGCGAGAGCATGGACGCCCAGGTCACAAGTGAATTGATCGACATGCTGGTGCCCCTTCTCGCTACTGCGGATTTGCACATGATGGCGCCTGCTTTATTTGTGCTTGCGGCCTTTGCAAAAGAGAAGGCGAACCTTGTGGCTTCTCCAGCAGTGATCCAAGGCGTTTGCGGTATTGTACAGTCACCTCTATCAGCTTCCGCGCTCGACGCACTCATGACATTCGTGGAAGCAGTAGGTCAGGCTGGCGCTGGCAAGGACCTCATGACTGCACTACTACTAGTTGCTCCGAAAGGTGACACCGATGTGACCGGACAAGTTATTGGGACTCTTCTCGTGGCTGGCGGCGATTCCGTTGGGGTCAAGCTCGATGCTTTCTTTAACGAACTCAAGACCCAGGCAGAAGAAGGCAAGAGATGCCTCGCTCTGTCGGTCCTTGGCGAGGCTGGACTTAGGATGGGAACCAATTGCCCGCTCAAGCCAGAGAGCTTCACATCTTACTTCAGCGACGACTCGGAGAAAGTCAAACTTGCCGCTGCGGTTGCGCTCGGACGTGCTGGTGCCGGCAATGTCAAAGCTTACTTGACTAACATCCTCGATGCCATGTCGCAAGGCAGACAATACCTCCTTCTTCATTCGGTGAAGGAGCTCTTGCAGCACAGCAACGCCGAAGACGAAATTCGGCCATACACGAAGCATTTGTGGGACAACATCATTACCTCCGGCCAGGCAGAAGATAATAAAGTGGTCGGTGCCGAATGTGTTGGTCGATTGGCCATCATCGATCCGACCTCGTACCTACCCCAGTTGCAGACATTCCTGCAGAATCCGAACCCAATAATTCGTGGCATGGTCATTTCTGCCCTGCGCTATGTCTTCTCCGACACCGCGAATGCCTACAATCCCAACCTCCAAGCCACGATCATACCTATGCTGGCGACAATGCTGGGTGACTCCAATCTTGACAATCAACGCCTATCGTTGACCACCTTCAACTCTGCTTTGCACAACAAACCTGATCTAGTACTTCCTCATCTTTCAGAGCTTTTGCAATTTCCCATGCAGGCTTCCGTGGTCAAGCCTGAGCTCATCCGCGAAGTCTCCATGGGTCCGTTTAAGCACAAGATCGATGACGGTCTCGACATGCGCAAGTCTGCATACGAAACCCTCTACGCCCTTCTTGAGGTACCTGCCGCTCGCCAGCGAATAGACATGTCTTCGTTCTACGACCGTGTCGTCGCTGGTATTGGTGATGAGCACGAGATCAAGATTCTGTGCTGTCTCGTCCTTGGCAAGCTCCTCACGATTGCTCCGCAGGAGTCCACTCGTCGACTAGACGTGCTGGCGCAACAGTTCCGGGCTGTGCTATCCTTCAAGCCAAAAGACACGGCTGTCAAGCAGGAACTGGAGAAGCTACAAGAGGAGCAGAAGGCTGTCATCAAAACAAGCCTGGTATTCAACAAGGCATTTGGTGCAGACGCTGGCGGAGACAGCCGGACGTGGAAAGATTATTTCGAGTACGTCAAGAAGGACTTTTCTGCATACGTCAAGGCTGCCGAGGAGGAACTGCGGAGCGGATCCGGGTAAAACAACACTTTCGAAGAGTAGGGAAGAGAAGATGTACCTGCGACTTGAACCTGGCCAGGGACAGCCGGCAGGGAGTGGCGACTCTTCCGGCGCACGTCGCTGAGCAGGTGAAACGAAATCAATGATAAAAGTGTTTTCGCAGCCTCCGAGCTGGGTATGCCGTTCCATCTTCCTTTCGATGCTTGACGACGATTTACAGAGGTCATTGATCGGTCGTTACTGCGCCTTAGCTGACCATGCCCTTGGCTAGGGTATTGCTTTCGCGAGCAACATGCATTAGGATAGGTATTTCCCAATTCTTCATATTGAACGTTATGTGTAAACCCTGGAGGATGCGATGCACGTCACAAGGGATATGCTGTCCATGAGCCAAGGGCTTTCGTCAGAGCATGCTCATCTTCTTGTAAGGAAAGTCACTGTGCCGTGTTTCTAACCAAAGGTTGACAGTAGTCACAGATTAGTCTGTCGAAACACTCATGCATCTTTAGTCGAGCTGCTCATGCATGATGACTTCTTCTTAGCTTCATAGAGCTCAGAAATCATTCAGGACTACGACTACAACAGACCTCGATAGCAGTAGCGACCCATCGATGATACATCACAAGCTGGCAACAAGATTCTCAGCATCGCGGGCTATATCGCAGCAGTGCCTACGTGTGACAGAAGCCATTTGACGCAGCTCGTGCAAGCGCAAATGAAAGGCCTCATTCAAAATGCTCGAACACAGAGAAAAACTACAACCACAGCATACACTGACGCCACCACAAGTCCATACATCCATTCGATCAGATACTGGCTACAGAAGTGTTTCACGAAGTGTCAATCACACCCGGACCGGTGGACTGATCTTGGCCGCGGCCTAGAGGTGGCCGAGCGGCCCAGGAAACTCGGCCGGCGCGCGAACACACGAAGACACAGCGACATACGGCCAGGATCTAACAATACTCAATCGTGTCTCAATGCGATTGCGTTGAGAACATAAATAATCGTGTCGTCTCTTCCGCTCAATATCGCCTCTGGAAGAATAGAGATCGTCATCCACCATGGCCACCTCAAACAAGAATGTCGTCTTCGACTGCGTCGGAACCCTGGTTGGCTACGAGAGATTGTATGAGTGCATCGACATGCGGCTGGGCGAACGTTTACGCGCTCACTGCGTCAATCCAGCTCTCTTGGGATATACATGGATCGAAGTGACTGAAAGAGAATACACCTACCTCTCGATGAGTGGGAAGTATCTGGCCTTTGGCGAGCTATTCGAGGCACTCTTTTGGCGTGTGCTTGCAAAGGCTGGCGTTTCCAACCCAAGAGAATTTGCCAACAAGGAGGATCTGGATTATATCATGCAAGGCTATAAGGCGATGCAACTTCGACCAGGAGCAGCTGAATGCATCCAGAAGCTAAGGGACGCTGGGTTCACAGTCTGGGGATTCACAATGGTCAGCACCTCTTGATTGTGAGAGGTTCCAGCTGACGCAAACGTTCAGGGTGACACTACCCGAGTTGGAGACTACTTCAAGAATGGCGGCGTTCATCTTCCTGCTGAAAATCTACTCTCTTGCGACTCCTCCAGGATTGGCAAGCCGGACCCTGCGGCGTACAGGCCTTTATTTGAACAGCTCAGCACTCCCGGAAATCCGCCATGGTTCGCTGCTGCGCACATGTGGGACGTCTCAGCGGCTAAGAGAACAGTTGGGTATGTGCTGTGTGGTAGTATTCGAGATGGAAAGCTAATAGGTTGCAGATACAGAGGAGCGTACTGCTCCATATATGAGCTAGAGGGACTGCCAGAAGTCTTTGGGGAGTTGGATGTTATGGCTGATACGCTTCCTGAAATGGCAGAGAAGATTATTGCTGCGACGAAGTAGGCAATACATGTAGGTTCCATACTTTTAAATCTGCGGGAAGTCCTTAGAGCAGACAGTCACTTGCGGTCTCACACCCCATTACCATCGACATGAGCGATTCTATCACGACAACGCCCTCGAGACGATCGTCACTCTGATGGACCCTTGGACATTCAGCCCGGCAGATAGGCCAGCACCGGCCCGGGCACGACGCATGCGCAGTACCTGCAGTAGCGTACCCGGGCATCGGTCTCTTGTCTCTTATGAGCCAACTGAATCCAATATCAATATTACCTGCACAAAACAAGCCGCTGCTCACAATCCATATATTCCGACGTGCTTGCCCTCGACGCAATGGCCTTTCCCGTGCCCAATTCCACCAAGTCTTTCTGGCGGACTCAACTTCACGGCCTCGATACTCACAGAAGTACAGAGGATCTTCCTGCTGAGGTAGATGTCGTGGTCATTGGAGCTGGCTATGCTGGCGCATCAGTAGTACATCATCTGCTCGAGAAAAGCAAAGCCGCACAGAAGCCGATCAGTATTGCTATTCTCGAGGCAAGAGAAGCCTGCTCAGGTGCCACTGGGCGAAATGGTAAGTCAGACTGGTCGGCAGAAGAGAGTATTTGCTGACCATGGCGGTTATAGGCGGCCACTTGAAACCTGATCCATACTACAGAGCAGCAGCAGCTCTTCGGAAGTATGGCAAAGAAGCTGCTGAAGAGGTGGCTTCATTCGAAGCTCGACACGTCAGTGAGATGAAGGAGTGCATCGAGAGGGAGGGGATCGATTGTGATTTCGTGCTCACACGTGCTACTGACGCTTGTCTATATGAAGACGCCCACATAGACCTGAAAGGAGGCCTAGATGCTCTGACCGCGGCTGGAGTATCGACAGCGAGTGATGTGTTCTACTCAGGACCGAGGACTGCTGAGGGTGTAGGCAGCTCTACCAGTCCACCAAATCGAGGGTTTCAGCTGATCGTTCTCATAGATCTCCGGAATCAAGGGAGCAAAAGCCTGCTTCACCTATACAGCTGGTCACATCTGGCCTTATAAGTTCGTCCTTCATTTATTGGCCAAAGCCATCTCCAACGGCGTGAATCTGCAAACCACCACCCCAGTCCACTCCATCACTCGGACTACGTCGTCTCATCGCCAATGGAGTGTCAACACCTCTTCCCGTGGCTCTGTCCAGACATCGCGAGTGATTTTCGCCACAAACGCATACACGTCTGCCTTACTACCAGATTTCGGAGAGAAGATAATTCCAGTCCGCGGAATTTGCAGCCGAATCATTGTGCCTACCGATCGCCACGCACCACTGCTTTCCAATAGCTATATTCTTCGCATTGCTCCAGGAGAGTATGACTACCTCATTCCCAAAACAGACGGCAGTATCATTGTGGGTGGCGCACGACGGGACTTCTTCGACGATTTGCCGCAGTGGTACAATAACTCGGATGATAGCAAGCTCATCGAGCCCGCAAAGCACTACTTTGACGGGTACATGCAGCGGCATTTCCGGGGGTGGGAAGACAGCGAGGCGGCGACGGACAAGGTGTGGACGGGCATTATGGGATATAGTTCGGACGGGTATCCTTTCGTTGGCGATGTGCCGGGAAGGGAAGGGCAGTTGGTGGTTGCCGGATTCTCAGGGCATGGTATGCCGCAGATATTCCTGGCAGCGAAGGCGGTGGCGGACATGGTAGTGAGCGGCAGCAAAGCTGAAGAAGTCGACTTGCCGAGACTGTATAGGATAACCGATGAGAGGATGGCATCGAAAGAAAACATTATTTTGGAGAGCTGGCAGGCGGTGGCAGTGAAGGATAACAGTTCGAAGCTTTAATCGATTGTTCTCCACCCAGCTGAGACTAGCATCCTATATTCCTCTGTTGAACTCGATCAAGCCGTTCTCGCCTCCCTTCTCCCAAAACTCCTTCTCAAGCGTAGTTGCCTGGACCGCCTGTCTCTGCGGAAATGCTGCGAGTGCCAACGGAAGAGCGAAGAGACTAGTGGTTAGGATCAGCCCCAGGTTGACAGGCAGCACCATCCGGGGTCTTGACTTGAGCCATGACGTCTGCTGTAGTCGCACAAGGATCAGGGGCGGTATCGCCATGACGGGAGTTGCGTTCAGCACTCGAGACAGTGCCGTTTCGCCGACGGCTAAGGTAGCTGCCTTCTTGCTTTTGCCCAGTGGCTCTAGTGGCTGGTTCGCATCTTCTCGCATCTTCTTCGCCGCTTCGGACTCGCTTGGGAATACATCAATTCCTTGCCGGATCTCCTCGCCCCGCATCAGGAACACATTCAGCGCACCAGCGCTGGCCACTGCGGCGAAGGGCACTAATCTGCCCAGAGTCGTTCGTGTTGTTGGGCTGAGCTTCTTCAGACGCGGCACGATCGAGTTGAGACCAACGGCTACACCGCAACTAGCCCCTACTGCCATGAAATATGACTGAACAATGCTGGAAGTCGAAATTGGCGTGCTTTTGTTGGCATTGGAGAAGTTTATGGCCACGTTGAGCGACTGGTTGGCTACTTGCCATGCGATTGTTCCCGTGGTGGAGAGATTGGGTGTGAGCATGCCAGCTGTGACGACCAGATTGGAGATGACGAATGAGGACATTCGGAACGGTAAGATGACCGACTCGCCAGTGTCTAGAGGAGCATATCAGTCCCATATCTCAACAGGGATGCGATCGGACTGACCTGGATGTAGTGTGGAGTCGACAATCTTCTTTGCGGTCCATAGCTCGGGTGTCATGGACTGAATCTCGCCCTGCTTGTACTTCGTGACGAGTGTCTTGGCATGCTCAAGACCAGTACTGGAAGTGAGTAGCGTTCTGTGCAAAGCAGCGTCAGCCACGGCGTCGTGAACTTCCCGTATATCCCATATATCGTCCATGACATAACAAGTAGTTGATACTGACCCATTTGGATCACGCTGTCGTGCTCTTTTTTTGCAATTGCCTCACCTCGGATCTGATATGTCTGCGGAATGTTTGACTCTACCCCAATACGTGCTGAGATCGTATCGTGACGCCGGCAGGTCTCTACTGCCGGGGAGAGACGCCGACATCTTGAAGATCGCGTGCCGGTCTTCGCTGTGGAACGTGACTGGTGCTGAATGAGGGAGTGCAATCCTTTTGGTCGGTGGAATCCGGGGACGGCTGGGAAACGAGCTAGACTGCTGTAAGTAGTGGCTTGGCGGGGTCGACATCAATCACTCAAGCATCCGCTCAATCGATGTCTTCGCATCAACAATCTTGATAGCACTGCGAGCGATCCTTGACCTACAATCGCAGTATTCGATGTTGCTGATTGGCTTAATCTGCATGTAATCCAGAATTGCACTTCTCGGGCTCGATTACTTGCAAGGTCTGCTACTCACAATGGCTGCCGAAGCTCAGATACCCCCAGACAACTACCTCCTCTTTCAACAACTCGACGCCTACCCGTGGGACGTTGACCAGGAGTTCCAGGGAGGACTAAGTGCCATCCTCGGCACGGTCTCCGATCCGCAACAAGTTGAGCACCTCACTCTTCGCGCAAAATGCTATTACTATGCCCGTAAAGCTGGTACTCCTGTCGACTTTGACGGCTATAAAGCTTGGGTAGAGAGTGGTCAAGGGGGTCCCCAGCATGGGAGTGGTCAGAATGGGAGTGATCATAATGGAAGCGATCAGAATGAAAGCGGTCGGATCAGGACAAGGGAGAGGTCAGGCACAACGAGATTGGATGATCCCGTCTCGTTCCAGGGAGACCAAGCTGCTGATGGACGTGGAGATGCGCCCAAGCCAGCAAGCTTCGCTGAGATTTGTGAATTGATCGCGGAAGGGAAACCGATTCCTGGCATTAAGGACATACCAGACACCATCTTGGAGGGTCAAGCGAGTCAAAGCCAGCAGGAAAAGAGAAAGAAGCCGTGGGAGAAGGAGGCTGGAGCGGAGGATAAGCCGAGCTGGATGACTTGATATCTTGAGCTACATCGAAGACGTTTCCCCATGTCCCCCCGGACTAGCACGCAGGAGTCTATGGTCTTCTGCATTTTGAGCTTGCTGTTGCTATCATATCAGTTGAACTCGGCTTATGCCGAGTAACTGCCCGCCAGCTTTTCGCGCATGGCAAACAGAACTCCTTCGCCAACGGCGTGCTTGCCAACAGCACCTTGCCGCATGCCTTATACGGCCGACCGACCTCTATGCTCAATCCTCCCACCTCGCTCTACCTCCATGTGGCGGACCAGCACATCGCCCTATCAACCAACTCACCGAGATCTTCGTGCCCGCCACCACAAACAGGCCAAACCAGCTTCTTACAAAGGACCAACATCGCATCTGCCAGACCGACGTAGTGATAGTCCCCGTACCGCGGACTCCCGGTAATTACGTCCAGTAGCCAAGCCTGCGCGTACGTGAGAATTGGAGCGAGAACGACGGCGATTGGCACGACGAGTGTAAGGATGTGTCGGCTCCGATTGAAGCATGCCATGACTTTGGAAAATCAGCATCTTCCGACTAGCATGCTAGTGACGTTTTCGCATAGCCAGGACTCACAGAGGACCAATTGCAGAGCGAACACGGCAAGCATGGCGATTGCGACGCCGAGGGTGAGAATGGCATAGGCGAGGATAGTGGGGAGATCCATCTTGCCGAGCATCGTCTGTCCGTGTCTAGCGGTAATTTTGGGTGTTTTGCAACAGCCGTAAGTGTCTGAGCTGCATGAAAAGTTTGGTCACGTTTGCCAGTAACATAGCGACAGAAGCTCAGGCTTTTGCTCTGTGGGTCAGTAAGTCGCGGTGAATGAGGTGCATGCATGTGCTCGCTCGAGACAGTCGATATTGTACATATCTTCACATCTTGTACACGGGGCTACCTAGCTAACAAGGAGGATGGCGCTGCCAAGCTGCCGCCTCAGATCCTCCTTCTCAACGTCGTGGGTATCTTCGACTTCACCCCACTGTTCAGTCTGATGTATCACTTCTAGCGTTGCTGCTTCTGCTGCGTCTTCTATTCCGAACCTTGCGGTATCCAAAGGTCTGTCCCGCAAAATCTTCCACTCTGGACTCCACTCCACCAAGAGACGTGCTGCGATTAACAGGCTCTTCGTAGCGAGCACCCCTCGCTCCAAAGCAGCCAGCTCGTAGGCTGGGAGGCCGGACACCCAGCCTTTAATCACTTCGGTGGTCATCTGTGGCTGCGATTTAGGCATGATGCTGTCCTCGCTCAAGATCTCGATGATTTCAACGCCAGGAAACACATGCGTATTCAAGAAAGCAATGATGGGCTCGGCCACAGCTCTCTGCCTCTCTCGCAAGCTCGCGGATGTATTGCCCTTTTCCGGATCGTGCAGGCTCTTCTCTGGCGCCCAGCAAAGTAACGTGTCAGTACTCAGGTATCGCATTGCAGTCTTTACGATACCATCTCGGATTGTCGAATTGCCCTGCTGATCTGCAGCTTCGACGTCGATGGCTCGTGATGTTATTGACGTGAGGGGAATATAGTGCTGCTTTAATGCCTGTTGCGCCGATACCAGCTGGTCCCATTCCAGTGCGATAGCAGCCGCAAGCGCTCTCTTGCTCTTCGGCAACGTCAAGACCTGCCTTGTCGCCGTGCGCACAGGCCTTGTGTCGAGCATGATTTGCAATCCGCCCTTCTCATCCTCTTTCACAGAAACATCTTTCCAGAATCTCTTTTGCAACGCAGTCCCCGGTTTTGATGGATCGATCTTGAGATTTCGTCCCCTTTCTAGAAGCTCAGCTTTTTGCTGTTTGCGTGCAACGCGACTTTCGGGAAATGCGACCGATGCTTGAGGCGCTTGCGGTGGCGGCCCAGGAACTGTGGGATGGGCAACGGGAGTTGCACTTTTCGCCGCGGAGGTGTGCAGAAGACATCGCGCGCAGACAGCCGGGTATAATGAGCGGCGAGCGCTCAGCGAAGAGGCCGCCCTCAGAGATCGAGATATTGTTGATTCCATCGAGGGCGATGATACACTGGGACGAGATGGAGGTGGTGAAGCTGTTATTCCTGGGAAAGTAATGGAGCTTTCGTGGTTGCGGATAGCCTCAGGCATACTAGACTGGCCCCTAGTCTAGCGCTCACTCTCCCACGTGCTCCCACATAGATGCGACCTGAATCTGTGCAATTGTGCAATGAATGTCAATGTCTATCTCTCCTCTTCTTCTCCTCCAATACCAGACTCGCTCTCATTGTCTGTCATCATGCTCTATCACACACATCATTTCTACCAATCCAGCGTCTATCTACACAGGATCCTTTGCAGTGCTTTCCATGTCTGCCGTGTCGAATGAGCGCGAGAGTTTGGTCCCGCATGAGCCGAAGCGACTCGCCCCATCTGGGGAAGCCTCCGCAACGCCCTAGCTCGCCTACGCCTACCTTGTAGATGTACGCAACCGTCACTCGTCACTCACATCTTGACACACACCTGACCAATCTTCTGCCCTTCTTGACTTTACCCTTGCTGTACTTCGCGTGCCACTGTCGTACGCTTCAACATGAGCGTTCATATACCGGAAGCATATCAGTAGAAGACGAAGACGACGAGGAGGCAGGAACGAAACGTTGCGGGGATCGTGGCCGGCAGCAGAAGCGGGAAGCAGTACAACAGCTGTCGGGGCGCCCATGGATAGCATGCAGCACTTCGAGACTGGGAACACTTCCAAGCAACAACCTCCAGCTGCCAAGGCATTGCGCTTCGTGACCAACTATGGCGCTCCCCATCCAAAAAGGTCAGTCACACCTTGGGACTCATCTCTGGGGGGAAAGTCGCATACTGACGTGTGATCCACATTACAGACGACGTATAGGCGCAGCATGTCTGACATGCCGAAAGCGCAAAACCGCCTGCTCAGGCGAACGACCCTTATGCGAAACATGCAAGCAAAACAAGCTCGATTGCGCCGGCTATTCGTCCGAGACCGCCACTCCTCCAACCAAACGATCCGCCTCCGAAGTCGGTCTGAAAAGATCTCAAGAGCAGGATGGCAGTGTCAAGAACTCGCAGTCTACAAAAAACATAGCATACCAGACTGAGCCTGCTTTCAGAGCCGATGCGAGTCAGGATGAGCTGCAATTTGCAATGTCTGGGGACCAATCGCCGCGTCGGACGACAGAACGACAAAGTCAGAATACCGATGTTTCAAAGGATGACGATGAAAGTCGTGACTCGCTGTTCTCCGGCCCAAGGAATAGAATGCCCTACTTCAGATGGCTTGGGCCCACCGCAATCATGCCTGGTTTCAAACAGATGGTAGTGAAAGTTAAACGTCAGGACACAGACGCGGGTCGCTCATCTACAGACGGACTGCGATCTCCATCTCTCAATAATCTTCAGCCGAACGATGTAAAGCCCTCCTCTCTCCACTCCGCCACTCCTGCAGCCGCAGAATCTGACATCCGGACGCCTCTCAATCTGCCATTCTACGACACGTCTTCGGTGCCGCCGAGCGAGCTCATAACGCATCTCGCAAACACTTTCTTCGTCCACTTAGGTTGTAATTACCCATTCCTGCAACGCAATCGCTTTCTCAGGGATCTTGAGGAGAAGCAAGTCGACGCTATTCTGGTAGATGCTGTTTGCGCCCTTGCAGCTCGCTTTTCTACGCACGCGCTCCTCACACAAGCGATAGGCGGGGAGGGCGAGAACAATGCGACTCCAGCGGATTACGGACATGCCTTTGCGCAGAGAGCGAAAACGGCTCTCGTTGACACATATGCATGTCCAAGCGTGGCGGCAGCCCAGGCAGCACTATTACTTGCTTACAATGAGTTTGGCGAGCAACGAGACAGCGGTCTATGGATGTATCTCGGAATCTCGATACGTTTAGCAGAAGATCTTGGTCTGCACAAGCTCGAGGGCTTGAAATACGTTGGCAGAGATGGGCCCACTCCAAAAGTCGTGAAGAGGCAATCACGAGACGGCGACAGCAATAGTACAATACCTACACTGGCCAGCCTCGATTCTGGCGACGCTGCCAAGAACTCCGAACTTTCCACTAAAGATCGAATATCAGCGCAAGGGCAGGAGACGAGCGAAACCCGGGCGGTCGAGCAGGAACGTGTAGACACCCTCTGGGCCATTTTTCTCCTCGATCGTTACGTCTCCTCGGGCACAGGCCGAAGGAGCACTTTGCGCGACAAAGACATCGAATTGTCGTTCCCGTCGTTAACACAAGCGAACAGCGAGTGCGAGTGGCCTGCGGCGTTTCCAGCGCTCATACGAATCGTGCACCTCTATGGACGCGTGGCCGATGTTCTCAACAGCATTAAGGAACCGTCAGATATCACATCAGAAACACCAAAGCGCCTCGCGGCAATGGAAAGGCAAGTCACCAACTTTTACCAAAACCTCTCACCACGGTTGCATTTCGATGCCATGAATTTCCAGCACTATATGAAGGCTGGCGAAGGAACCAACTTTGTACTACTGCATTTCTGGTTTCACACACTCATCATACTTCTTCACCAGCCAACACTACTGAAGACGTTCGAAGGTCGAATGTTGCAGTTGTTCCCAAACTCGCAACAGCTCAGCATGAGCAGCGCAAAGACGATTGCAGATATCCTCAGCTACTCGCAACTCATCGACGCCAAGGCCTCGCTCGGAAACCCTTTCACGACACAGCCTATCTATATCGCAGCTTGCGCATTTCTGAAGGAAACCGCGGAGCAGACCGCTTCGAGCAACGCACAATCGCGTGCACCGAGCCCGTCCCGAAAACCCGAGTCGTCTTCGGAGACTGTCGATACTACTCCCGACAGCGCGACTGCTCAGCCATTCAGAAAGATTCCTGTACCACAAAGTGCTTCAGACATACTATCGACCGACAAGTCCACGGCCAGCAGCACGCCCGATCAGAAATCAAGGATAGCAAAGCATACCCTGCTAGCGACTGCCGCGAGCCAGCATTACCAGCTTTGCCACAAAGCTTTGCAGTCGCTAGAAAGGTATTGGGCTGGAACGAAATACATACTCACCATATTAGACCAGAAATACGAAGGGGTCGTAGACCCTCTGCTGTATACCCTCGAAGAAGCCGAAAGCTCCATGGAGGCACCAAAGCCGGAGCCGACTTTCACGTCTCCTGGGTGGCGGCGCAAGCTTAGCTGGGGTCTGCACAGCGTGCAACCCTCATTTTGGCCTCCGAAAGGATTCGGACCGGTGCCGGATAGTCCTTCGGGGATGGATACTGGCAAAGGTGCGTTAACAGATTTTCCAAGCAAGTGCCTGACCATGTAACTGACCCGTGATATTTAGCTATTGGTTGGACACTGACAGGAACCATGAATTCGCCGTCTACAAACCTGGCCTGGCACTTTGCAAGCGCAGGTGACCACAATCCCAACCTCGATCCGCGGCTCAGTAACCCAAGTTCATCTGGATACGAAGCCGGGACTGTGCAGAACCAAAATATTCAATATCCGGAACACCTTCGCACGGGATCTAAAAGCTCCCAGCGCATGGCCGCTCCTGAAGAGATCAACAGGCAAGCGATGCAAGACTTCGCATCTGCAAGTTCGGCTGTGGCTGGCAACGACGTTGAGAACGTCCTTGCCAGGGGCTCTCCGTACACTCAGCCCGGAGCTACACAGGCTCCTGCAAATCCGTCGGCCAACAGAGCTTTCTCTTACGGCATGACATCCCATATGGTACCTACAAGCGCCAGTGCACATATGAGTGGAGCCATGGGCCCTCCATTTCATGCATCAGGGCATTTCATGGGCGGTCATCTGGGCGGCCTACCCACGAATTTCATGCCCAGCGACATGATGATCGAGCAACAGGATGTCGATATGAGCATGCTTGGACTCGACATGATGCCTTGGTTCGACTCTTACTCGACCCATAACATAATTGGCTTCGATCCGCACAGCAGCACTTCCGCCGGCGCCGAGAACTTCGGCAATCGTCAGGGACATTGAGTTACGAACAATTTCACGATTTCTCGTTTTAGCCAGCGAGGCGTTGGGTCGCTCAATTGCACGCGATGGATGACTTTTGCCTGTTCTCAGGTTAGTCTAGCTATAAAAATGTACATATCTATTGATGACTAAATGATTGAGGCCAATCGGGCCGCTATCGGTCCAGCTCAAGTACACGCATCCTCAACAGGAGCCCTGCCCTGCTCTTGATTACCAGCGGCATGTGTTTTGACTTTCCCAAGCTCGCATGACAAGATAGATCCAATACCATCCAAGAAGTAACAAAAATGGCACCCTCCGAGCATCCTCCTACACCAGCCTACCAAGCAAAGGGTTCTGGGTCAATACTTCACACCGACAAGACCTTCTACGACACCATCGCCTCCGCGCGTCGCACTCTCTTATCTTCTATCACCCTTCCCATCCGCTCTGGCAAAGCCTGGACCGTGCCGCGCGGCCACATTGTCCGCATTTCGACTCCTGAGGGGCCCCAAGTCGGCGATCTCAACATCTGGAATCTGCACAATCCCCGCGAACGCTTCTGGGCCGCAAGAACGAGACAGCTCCATGCCAGCCACGTGACTACGTATGATCGCTTGTGGAGTTGTCTGCCTTACCTTCGACCTCTGGTCACGATCATCAAGGACTCGCTGGGTGGGAAGTACGGCAAGGATCAGTGGGGAGGACGATGTCATGATCTCTTGGGCACGAGGTGTGATCCTTATGTCAATACCATGCTGAGCGGAGACGAGTACGATTTCCATTGTCATAGTAATCTGACGAGAGCGGTCGTGCCGTTTGGATTGACGGAGTTTGATGTGCATGATGTTTTGAATATTTTTCAGGTCACTGGACTGGACGAGCAAGGAAGATACTTCATGGAGGCTTGTCCGGCTGGCAAGGATGATTTCATCGAGTTCTTCGCTGAGCAGGATTTGTTGATGGCGTTGAGTACTTGTCCAGGAGGGGATTTGAGTCTGTGGGGATGGGGAGAGGGAGAGGAGGGCGGCAGGATGGTGGATGTCTGTCGACCTTTAAAGGTCGAGGTGTTCAAAATGGATGAGCAGGAGAAGATGCTGGTGGATTGGAAGGAGCCGAAGGTGCCGGCGTATAAGGGCATGCACGGTATGAAGGTGCCGATTGGGGAGGAAAAGACGACTTGACTCGAACACTACGGAGGGTCCTCGACAGCTGCGGAGGGCGCGTCGCATGTAGTTTCGAGTCCCGTAGATTGATTTGATTTAAGCTTTGTTATGCCCTACTTCCTCTAATTTATGCTTTACCCCGAAGCATGCGGCCTGCAGCTACTGATGAATTTCCGGTATAGGCGAGCAAATTGGAAGGAGCCCTTGCAGATCGGACGACAACGGAGGGACACTTTGCGAGGGTTGTGAAGCAGGAGAGTACGGTTCTCTAGGATATCGATGGACTTAGTTAGATTGATGGCAATCAATAAGAGGCTACTCCGCAGTACATCAAACGGGCACTTCGCAATGTCCGGGTCGACTCGAGGTAGCTTCGTGCTTATGATGGACCTGGGAGAATCTCTTCTCGGTACAATGGGAGAGTGGGTTGGGAAGTTCAAACATGTCAATTTTGGCAACATAATATCTGCTGGCCACGCAGCCTGTTCGCCTGGTTGTGCATCATGTTAGCACGGAGTGTCGTTCGTCACACGCAGGACTTTCATTCCGCTGGTGGGTATCTGTCATTGACTGGAACTGTAGTCGAGTTGCCAATGAACCATCTCTAGCAATTCCGCGGACAATAGAAGAAGAATGTTCAAGTTATGCGCACGTGTGTCGGCACGCTCCTGGTCGGTCTGTATGGGTCCTTGGATGTCAAATCGTCTATCTGCGCATCGCCGTTGATGTTGGCAGCTATCTTCCGCGCTTCTTATATTTTCGACCGACCTCGCCATATATCAGTACAGATGCGAGGCTCAAGAAGTATTGACTTCTGTGTCAAAGTTGGGCTCTTGACTGCCTCAAGGGATCATCCGGACCACGTACCATAAGCAGCTTGTCATCAGTTGCCAATATATGCATTCTCAGAGTGTAATCAAACGGTATAGAAATTCACGTGCTCGCCTCTCACAGTGCCAAATTGTAGGTATAATCATCCTCCATATTCTGGCTCACCCAGAGCACGATCGAGCTGGACAGTATTAGCACAGGCATGTCTATTCATCATTCAGGATCATCTTACCTCAGCATCACCAGTGCATTAGCGACGAGATTCGCGGCACCAAACCACAATGTCATGCCCTCCGCGCCCTCTGTGACGTACTTCAACACCATCACCGTCACACCACCAGCCAAGCCCCCGGCCATGGCGGCAAAACCCATGAACAGCACAACTCTTGCCTTCCACGCCACTCCGTCGCCCGAATATGCCCATGTGTCTCCTGACAAGCGTGACTTATCGATGCTGTTGATGACGATCATTCCGAGGAAGGAGAAGATACCAGGGATCCAGTCGACGAAGTTGGTGTGAAGCTTGCTGCCGTTCAGGTTCGAGTTGCTGTACACCGATGCATCGATTAGGACGAAGAGGGCTATGGAGAACTGTGCGAGTGGCTGTCAGTCAGATGCTCGGGCGTCCGTAGGCTTATGTCTGTCAAGGCGGGCTTGCGTACAAGAGCACCGGCGAGGTATACGCCCGCATTCCTGGTGTTGGCGCTGTTGATCCACTGCGGCTTTGGAAAGCGGAAGAGCCGGTGGCCTTCCATGTCGTCGTTGCTGCTGCCGAACATGGAAGCGACTGAGCGATTTGGATGTAGATGGTGTAGGTGATGTTGTCGATCAGTGTCGCGTGCAAGCTGCCTTGCGGCTGGAAGCTACATGTACTACTGTATCGCGGCGTGACGCTGAGCTTGGCATATCGTGACGCGCCAGCCCGCCTTCCTTCCGACATGGGAGCTTACCTAACCGCCGAAACAGACAGGCCAGCATCAAAGACCGCAAGGATTCTTTCACTTCACTCGGCCCATATCTCTTACTAGCACGGGTGAGAGTCTCTATCAGGCTAGTTGTTCACACGCCTATCCTATAAGTCTTCCCTAAGCGACAAAAGGGAGAGAAAAGTCTAAGCCGAGGCAGCAAGTATCCCCCGGCTCTATCCTTTTGTCTCCTAACCTTCTTCTCTATCCCTCTCCTTCACCATCAATTCAACGTAGACTCTCGTCATGGCTTTCTCCTGGTACCCTGGCAAATCCAAGATTGAGTACACCCACAGCGAGCAGCCTCTGATCCTCAAGACCAAGAATGGTCCCAAGCGTGCTCTACCGGAAATCTGCAAAGATGTGATACCGCCATGCAGCCTGAACCCATTCCTCATGAGTGGCCACCTACAGACCTTCTGGACGGCACTGAAATACGACGGTCCTGCGATTCACTACAAGCGAAGGGTCTTTGAGGCCGAAAATCCAGCCTTCCAGGGCCACTTCACAGTGGATTATGTTGTTGCGCCTCCTGCAAAGGCCGGCACCGCGAGAGATGGAGGACCAGAAGATCAAGGCCTGCGCGAGGATCCTTTGGGTGTCGGCCATACGGAGCTACCCCCTAGGACCACCTATTTCACGAACGAGGAGTTCAAGAACTTGCCTTCTGAAGACACAAAACCTCTGCTAATCACGCTCCATGGCCTGAGTGGCGGATCCTACGAGACTTATCTGCGACACGTGCTCGAGCCTCTAGTAGAAGCTACGCCTGCAGGTGCAGCGGCCGGCGGGCTCTGCGACGGCGAGTGGGAATGTCTAGTCGTTAACAGTCGAGGTTGTGCAGGTTCAAAGATAACATCAAGCATTCTCTACAATGCCCGTGCGACGTGGGATGTGCGACAGGTAGTCAAGTGGTGCAGAAAGACGTGGCCGAAGAGACCGCTTTTTGGCATTGGCTATTCTCTAGGCGCCAACATCATGACAAATGTAGGTAGGAATGCCACCCATTTCCTTCCCTCTGCTAAGTCCTTTCGTCAATTCTAGTATATCGGCGAGGAGGGCTCAGACTGTCAACTCAAGGCTGCCGTGGTGGTGAGCAACCCGTGGACTCTTGACGTTGCTGCTGTGGCTCTGCAGAGTACCTGGATTGGCTTGGAAGTGTACAGCAAGACCATGGGTAATCACATGCTGGCCTTGTTCGAGACACACAAGGAGCAAATCACCAAGAACAAGAAGATCACCTCAGAGGGCATGCACAAATTGAAGTATCTCCACGAGTTTGATCGTGCTGTGCAGTGTGCCACTTGGGGCTATCCAACCGAAGGAGCCTATTACAGAGATGCCAGCAGTACTGACAGTGTGCTCGCCATCCGGATACCGGTGCTGGCAATCCATGCAAAGGATGATCCCATCGCTTTTGACGTGGCTGTGCCATATCAGGAAATACGGCAGAACCCTTATGTGGTACTGTGCACGACGGCGGTCGGTGGACACTTGGCGTGGTTCGAGCTCGGGGGCGGAAGATGGCATTGGAAACCGGTGAGTATGCTGCTTTTCGAGTGACAGAGCAAGGCTGACGATCGACGTAGGCTGTTGGTTTCTTGAACGCGATGGCGCGGGATATCGATTTCAGCTCGCTCGACGCCCCTGCATTGGAGCACTTCCAAGGTCCTCACGGCGGCTTGCAGACTCCATTTGATTTCGAGCCAATGCGGAGGAAGTCGTACCTTGCCAAGAAGGAACGATGATCTTTTCCGGGGAGCAGCGTGTAGAATAACGGCCACGATAGACGATAGAAGCCGCGTAGCGACCGAATTGCAAAGAAGAGACAGGCTCATCCGAAACTTACTCGTTTCCTCTGCTTGTACTTCTTTCCGTCCCCAGTTGCATCGATCTCACGGATGCTGGTAACATCTTCGCCGTCTGCCTTAGACCGTCTCTTGTTGCCCTTCTTCAGCTCGTTCTTCCTCTCTTCCAGACCCGCCTTCTTGCTCTGGACCCTCTTCTCCGCCTCAAGTCGTCTCGCTTCTCTCACCTCCTCCATCTGCCTCGCGCGCATCATCTTGCTCTCAAGATTACCCTCCTTCTCGGCCATGACCAACGACAGGATTGCGTTCATGCCCTCCTTGTCGTCCACAAAAGTTTTGCCTTTCTTTGCATTTGGTGGCTTTTGGACTCCCGCGGGGCGAATGCCATTTAGCTGGGGGACTTTCAGCTCTTTCTCGGTATACCTCATATGCGGGGGCTTCTTCTTCTTGTCAGTCGAGTTGGTAGGCTTCGGCTTGTGCTGGGTTGGAGGCGGTCGCGGCCCAGAAGGCTTTTTGCTCTTTGACGACGAGCCTCCTGACGACGATGGTTTAGATGTGCGTTTGCCCGTGCCCTTCGCGGCGCCTGCCCTTGGTTTGACGGCTGCCATGATGTACTGTAATGTGGTGACTATCGCACGCCTGCAGAAAGAAGATCGCAAAGTCGAGAATAAATTTAGCGCAGTGGAGCGGAGAAGGGTCCGGGCGAATCAGCGCGTGCAGGAAGGCGCGAACGCGTGGGAGGCCTGATGCGGTGCACCTCACGTCTTGGGTCACGGTATCATATGGCGCGAGAACGGGAGACTGAGGTCGCAATATGCCCCACCAACAGACGACTATGTGAGGAAACCACAGGCTATATCGAGCCAGTTCGGGACTATCGCCCAATATGCCATACCAGGGCGCCGACTACGTCCCTCCGAGCAGCTACACCAACGGTCCCGGTCGTGCCTTCCCACATGGACAGTTGACGGGGCAATATGGGCAGGTGCAAGGCGCACATACGCACTTCCACCCTGGCGGAAATGGGAATGGACAGGTGCCGTATCATCCATCGCCTTCACATCCGCCATATCAAGGAAACCCGTATGGCTCGAACATAAACCACTCGGAAACGGCCTACTCGACGCCGCAATACTACAACCAGGCCCAGCCACAGTCTCAGTCCTTCTATCAGGCACCCGTAAACTTGCAATACCAACAATACGTATCGTCTGCTCCAACGGCGTCATTTGCACAGCAGTACCCTCCCGAGCCTCTACCGTATTACCAGGCGAACCCACAAGCACATCGAGGGACTCCTTCTCAACCGCAACAGTACGTTCCGCCGCAATTCCAGGCACAGCGGCCACAGGTAGCGCAAGCGCCGGCACAGGGCGTACGATGGGCCAGTCAGTCTGCACCCCAGCCCGTTTCCACTTCGTTGGGCACCTCAGTTCCGCAAGCTAGGAACACGCAGAGTGCACAGCAGGCAAAGCCGCCACAGCGCCCGTATCAGCAGCGCGCACCGCCGACTCCAGGACAACGTCCAAAATCCCAGTCTCAGACGCCAGCTGGACCAGCAGCAACACAGCCTTCGACTCAACAGCGACCAGCGCCGAATCCTGGTCAATTTCGTCAAGCTCAACCTACTCCGACCGCTCGACACCCACAACTTCCGCCTGGCCAACAACAGACTCCGCGTGAACCTCCATCACAGCCTCGGCCTGACCAGTCGTCGCCACCTCAATCAATGACTGTAGACCCTAGCGTTCTCATGAGGAAGGTCGCACAGGTTGAGGTTCCTGTCCAAAGATCTAAAGTCAAGGTCGAGCAGGCCGATCACTCTTCGACAATGCCACCCTCTCCGAAACGAAGAAGATCGAACGATGGCCAGTCGATACCGGTCTGCGATGAAAAATCTGTTTTGACGCGAGACCCTTCTAGCGTTGGCTCAACCAAGCAACCACCACGAAGTGCTTTGACTGCAACTGAGCACCAACAGGTATCAATGCCAGCACATTCCATGACCATCGACTACCAGACAGTACTCTTGAGTCTATCAGATGAATACATCAGTGCTGCGTACAGTATGACCAGCGACCTCGAGACTGGCGAGGTCTTTGAAAATCAGCTTGATGAATACCATGCCCTATTGTCAACCGGAATGGGCTGCCTTGACGCCGTGTTGAAACGCTATCACATTTCCGAACCCCGCAAGGAGGCTCGGATCAGGCTTCGCTATGCCACCCTGCTGCACGAAGAGACTGAGAACGACATGATTGCCGAAGAGATTCTCAGTAAAGGCATTTCTATATGCCAGCGCGCTAGACTGCAGGACCTACAATATGCTATGCACCACTTGTTGGCACGCATTTGGTATAAGGCAGGCAAACACAAAGCCGCCATGAAATCGGCCGAGAAGCTCATCGTCGAGGTGGAGAAGCTCAACCTGGTGCATTGGATGTATACATTTCGATTCCTCCGAGTCTCGTTGGGCCTGCAAGGAGACCTCACGACTTCGGGAACAATGAACCTGGTCAAACATCTCACAACGATTGGCGACATTGCAAGCCGTCGTGGACACATCTCCGTCACTTTGGTGGCTTCCGCCCTTGAGGCGCTCGCTCACTTACGTTCCCGGACACCAGAAAGCGTCGAATTGGCCCAACGAGCATTGGCAAATGCGAGAACACATCAGTTGAGCAACGAAATGTCTTCCATGCCCCAGATCAGGCTGCTTCTCGATTGCATTGACTTGGGCTGCGGCCTCACTCGTTTTAGTCAAGGGCAAACGGCGAGCAGAATACAAGCATTGCAAGAGAGCACGGACAAGTGCACTCGCGACGGGTTGTGGGCTGATGACGGCACATTCCTCCTACCTCTCTGTGATCTTGGGACTCCTTCCATAGAGCTCGAGCGCGATACGTGCAGCATGCTGAAGAGACATCATGTCGGCGAGACCATCTGCGCTCTACCGCTACAATGGCTTACGCGAAATCAAGTGTACGAACTCGGGTTCTTGCTGAGCGGCTGTGGCTATCTGCAATCGAACTCGCAAGAGCATCGGCCTGAGAAGTACTTGAGTGAAGGACTCAACATTAGCAGGCTTCCACGCAATCATCCACCTCAGTCTCTAAACAATGCCTCTTCTCAGTACAGCCTCAATCAGCGAACGCGGACTTTACTTCGACTATTTGCTGTATTCGCGTTGGCAGCACGTGCAGAGTGGCAACCGGCGCTGAAAGGAATTGGCAAAGTCAAAGAAGACGTCAAGCAGCTCGGAGCAGAGCCCGGAAAATACATTACTGGCCTCGTGACCTACCTTGAAGGCGTCTGTAAGCACGCTCTTGGAGACCTTGATGGTGCTCTCCGGCTTTACCAATCATCAGAACTCAAGATCGAGGGAGACCTGGACCAGAAGTCATCAAACGTGAACCCTATCTCCGTCTTGGCCATCCTGAACAGCGTTCCCATCATGCGAGTCAAGAGCGGCGGTCGCGAACCAGAAGCTCGACTGGCGCAAGTGCAGCATTACTGTCTTACTCATGCCAACAACAACGGCAACGAGTACGGCAGTAAAGCGCTAGAGTCTGCCTTGTACTTCCTCAAGGCCAACGAGCCGACCGATCCGGGCGCTGAAAACACCATCATCAAGACCAAACACTACCTACAGAATGCCGTCAACGCAGCCAAGAGTATGAGTAACAATCGACTCTTAGCTGTAGTGATGTCAATGATGTCCGTCTTGTTTTTCAATCGAATCGTCGGCGATCAAGCAGAGAAATCTGCACGAGCTGGCAGGACACTTGCTAAAAAAAGCCAGGATAGGCTGTGGATGGCCGTGTCAGACGGTATTTACAGCAATACGCTGGAGAATTGTGGCAGGATCGGAGAAGCAGAGAGTGTCAGGCGTGAGGCTGACGAAGCGATGGCGCAACTGCCCAGGACTTTGCAGGGAGCACTGATGACGGCCCAAGACAAGGCGAAATGAGAACATGTCGGATATGCATGGCTCGAAAGTGTGTAGACTATGACGATGTACAGCAGAGCTATGGTTGTATGATACGCAGATATGATGGTGCCTACTGTTAGTGCTGTAATTCAGCAAATCGCTCGGGCCTTACTTCTGATGGATCCGTCAACTACTTGTGTCTCAAGCACTAGACGAGACAGTCGACCTATACATGACACTCCAGTTGCTTCGAGACAAGTCCACATGCCGATCCCAGAAGGCACTAGTTGTCATCAAACTGAGAGACTCGTTGGTGAATGTTCGACTTCTCCAACCTTCGAGACAGGACAATGGCTGCAATCTCGAGCATGCTTTATGCTCAAGGGATTTATATATATATATATCGCAATGCTCGCGTGTTCACTTTTCTACTTTTCTCCAGCACCTCTCCGTTCCGATCGCCACGACAGAAGAAGAAGAAGACGACAACCAGAAATGGCGCACCAGCAACACTTCTCCGAAAACCTGATGCGCAGGTACAACGAAATGATGCAAGAGAACACGCGATACCAACTACAGCTCGCCAGGCAGCACGACGAGCTCGCCAGCCTCCGGAGCCATTTCCAGCGTGGAAATCACGCTGTAGGAGGAGGAGGAGGAGGCGATAACCCGCTGCCCAAGATCCAAGCTCTCCAACACCAAATTCACGATCTCCAGGGTCAACTCTTAATCGCTAAGGAGAAGGCACAGACTGCAGAGACGAGGCTCAAAGACTCTGTTGCGAGATTCAATGGCGCCTATGCTGAGCAGCGGGATTGTATCAAAGGTCTCGAGCGACAGCTGAAAGAGCTCAAGCCGGCTGGAAGTGGCAGCCATCGATCTGGCAAGGGCCGAACGAAAGGCGGGGAGACTGGACTTGCGAGTGTGAAAGCTGATTCGAAGGATAACAAAAGGAGCAATTGTGCAGGCTTGCAGAAGCCGCTCCAGGCTGAGAAGCAGGGAAAGACTGCCACGAGCTACTTTCCCGCTGTTGCCTCTGGCAAGCAGATATGTAGTGTGCACGACGACGACGATGACCAGGATGATGAAGAACCCAGGTATGTGCTGGTGTATGCAACGGGATGAAGATGTGCTAACTCACTCTCAGCAATGCTTTCGTGAAAGAAGAGCCTGATATCACGCAGCCTGAGCTTGTTGTCGATCCGGTCGCTGTCAAAGTAGAGCCAGCAGAAGTGTGGCAAGGACTGTCCGACATGATCACGATCAAGGAAGAGGATGAAGTTGAATCAGGACCCGCGGAAGACACTGTTCATACCGAGACGTGTCATGGAGCTCACCGCGAGGGCCCTGCGGAGGCCGTCCATGCCGCTCCACATGAGATCACAGCAAGCCCGGAGCACAATGCTGCCGCAGGAGTCGATACAGACGTCGAACTAGAAGAAGCAATGTTTATCAGCTCACCAAGAACCACTCGAGCACTTACGAAGGTCAAGATTGAAGAGTCCAGTCCTCCACAACAAGCGAGATCCAGGAAACGTCAACGGCACACCCCTCAAGAAAAACGCCCATCGCCACCTGACGTGATCGAGCTCGATAGTGATGACCCTCCATCCCGCCCTTGCAAGAAGTTACGCTCTTCCAAACTATAAAACCGCAACAAACAGGACCTTATTGCCCACCTCCACGAAACCTTCGAGTTCAAAGCCGTGACCGAACACCACGCGGACGACGAAATTTCCGCCTTCGACTCGAAACAAGATCTTCACCCGAACGAGACTCTCGAGCTCTGGGTCAAGATCCGCGAGGCGCATGAGAAGTGGGTTGAGATGCGAGGGGACGGTTGGCAAAGCGAAATCCAGAAGATACAGGATGAGGCTTGTGCGAAGCAGTGTGCGACAGAGAGGCTGGAGGGTGGGAAGAGTGTATGGAGGGGAGGACCCGGGGAAGAGGGAAAATTTGCTTGTCGGAAGTGTGTAGCGCAGCGACGACCTTGTGTTGTATGGACAGGCGAGGAGTTCTGGCTGTTGCCTTTGCATGACAAAGATCGGAAAGAGGAGATGGTGGAGGATTGCGACCTGCGGTGTTGGGTGAACGAGTAAAGGGGCCAGAACTAGTTTGCTTCCTGATCATGGCTCTCATGATCGCCACAAAAGTCTTCTTGCCTTGGTCTTGCACACGACTTTGTCATTATGTTAGTTCCGAGCGAGTAGTATCGTCGAATGATAGATAATGTGGCGTCTCGTTCGAGTGTTGCGGAGAGCTGTGACTACCTCCAGTGCACATGCCAGCTCCAGACGAGGGAATTGAACCCTGAAAGAATGGTCATGGAGGCCTACTTGTGGTAGAGCCCTCGTCCTGGTTCTGTGAAACTGCGTGAGAGTGGTTAGGGAAGATGTGCTTCCGACATTGAAATATGATACTCGTAAAGCTCCAACGCCAAAAGCACCTGTGCTATCACTAGATCAATCTGGCTGCTCAAAACTCCTCTTGCTCGCGAAAGAACAAAGTAAAGGATATGATAGTGCCGTAGATCAGCAGACCGCCAACAATACTCATGACCATGGCTGGAATGACAATCTGGTCGCAATGCGCTAGCACAACGGGCAGAGCTGGATTGGCATGTCAGCTTCGCAGGTTTGGATATACGCAAGTGTGATAGATGTGCTCACCAATACCCATGACCACCAAGAACCCGGTAAAGAATCGTCCCAACTCGACGATGCCACTGCTCCCGCTATCCATGAAATCATCTTGGCCCTGCGCCTTGCCGCATATCCAGTTCGGGACGGGAGCGATCACGTAAGTTGCGACAACGAGGAGGGTGAGGTAGTTGTTGAAGAGGGCGGCGGAAAGGATGACGAGGAGGAAGCCGATTGCGAGGATCTAATGCTTTCGTCAAATACGCCAGGCGACGCTTGCGGGCGTGGGAACGTACGAAGGACAGCACGATGATGGTCTTGAGACCCGCCATGGCCATGTTGGCGACGGACGGTGGGCGTAGGTCTGAAGCTGCTGTGGCAGTCGTCGCCGCTGCTTGTGATTGCGGTGTAGCTTGTCGATGTCGAGAGGGAATGTGTGAAGGAGTGTCGTGGCCGAGACGAACGGAGAGGAAGTGGTGGTGATGATGTTCGCTGGAGTAGTATGCGAATACGCGGGCTGCCTTGACGTCGGCGCTCGCGTCCGCGTGCTGAACCATATATCGTGGTCTGTGCGCCGGCTTGAAGCTGCGCGTACCTCGTGGCCTGGAGATCAGAGAGCTTCATCGACCCGTCTCGTAAACCACCACCCATATCCACCACGTCGCCGCCTCCGCTTCCACCTCGACCAGCCCTTCCGCCACTCCGCACCGCCCTCTAGACTTTTTCGTACTCATCGTCACCACCAGACACGATGTTCAGAAACAACTACGACAACGACTCCGTCACCTTGTGAGCGGCACCGCAATATCCCAAACGCTGGCACAAGTACTTTATCTGACTCTGCTCCTAGTTCTCCGCAGGGCCGCATCTTCCAGGTCGAGTACGCACAAGAAGCCGTCAAGCAAGGTTCCGTAGTCGTCGGCATCGTCAGCAAAACACATGCAGTCCTCGCAGCCCTGAAGGTATTCATCTACTTCAACTTACACCATATATCAGACTTCTTCTAACACGTCAACCTCCAGCGCAACGCAGAAGAGCTCTCTTCATACCAGCGAAAGATCATCCCCATCGACACCCATTATGGCGTTGCCCTCGCCGGTCTGGCCTCCGACGCACGTGTTCTCTCCAACTTCATGAAGCAGCAATCGCTTGCATCTCGCCTCACATACGACAGACCTATCCTTCTCTCCGAAATCACCTCGCGAATCGGCGACCGTGCCCAGTCCAATACTCAAAATTACGGCAAGCGACCTTACGGCGTCGGCTTGCTCATTGCTGGTGTCGATGCCAAAGGTCCTCACCTGTTCGAGTTCCAGCCATCTGGAGTGACGCAAGAGATGGTCGCATGCGGTATCGGTGCGCGGTCGCAAATGGCGCGGACATACCTCGAGCGAAATTTGGACGAGTTTGAGGGTTCAAGCAGAGAAGAGCTGATCAAGCATGCACTGCGAGCGCTAAAGGACAGTTTGAGTACGGACAAGGAACTGACGGTCGACAACACGAGCTTAGGAGTTGGAGGTGTGGACGAGGCCTTCAAGCTCTACGAGGGTCAAGAGATTGCAAGCTGGTTGGAGACGACATTCGAGAACAAGCCCGAAGGCGACGAGAACATGGAGGTTGATTCATAGATGTGAGAGTCGGCGAATAACCTGGCCGCTAAAGGAAGGCAAGGGACTTCTAAATTCGTCGCGATCGACCGACTATGAGCCTCGTCATGCAGACCGCAGCGGCTGGACGATGTAGTAGTAACACGAACCACAAGCTGGCCAAGAGCGAGCCCGTCAGTAATGGCAGGGTCGTACGCCTTGCGAATGTATGAACACGATTTCCAGCCTCTCGCCGCAGCTCGCTCCTACCATTCAATGGCATACAAGGCTTCTGCTACAGCTCGCTCTCGCCAGGAAACCAGACTCGAGGCTGCTGACACAGCTTGCCCCTTCCATGGACAAGTACTTACGAAAGGCAGGATCTTTGCTGACAACTGTAGGTTTAATTGGGGACTCCAGCAATCACGCTACCACTGCTTCCCTCGACTGACTCTGACTCCAAGATCAACATCAACATCTCACACTTTCACACAATCGTCTCCCACGTTCATACATATACAACAGCCACACATAGCATTCTTCACCAGTCCGGTCTTTTACCTCACACAAACATCTCCAACAAGCTCACTCTGCTCAACTGCGTTTGCTGATCAAGCCTACATCACGAACCAACATTCACATTCACATCATGCTTCATACCACGAACCCACCCGACGGAGTCAGCTCTCGAGGCCGAAAGATGACAACAAGGGAACGCAATCGAGCGGTCCGTCAGGAGCTCTCGAACATGTGGCATACTTCCGAGCGTCGAGACGTGAAGAAGTCAAGCCGCAGTAGACATGATAGTGATACACCTGACGACTACATTGCATCTACCACTGATTCACCCGCTTCGACTTCTGAGAAGGGGTCCGACAAGCATCCGCAAGACGCTGAACAGAACATCTCGCAGCCCGATGGTGTCAGGGCGGACAGCGACAATGAACAGCAGGTGCAGAACTCTCGATCTGTCTCCCCAGCTCCCACGTTCCAAAGAGAGCGCTGGAGCAAGAAAGATGACAAAAAATTGCTTCGTCTGGGGAAGAAACTCGGCAAGAAATGGGGCGTCAAATGGAAGACGATCGCATCTGCGTTTCCAAAACGTACAGTATCGACCATCAGTCAACGTTTGAAGGACATCACAGCACCAGGACAGATCACCTCGTCGTCTAGATCACCATACATTGCCAGGGACGACTATCTGTTGCGCAATCTCAGACACGATAGGCGACTTTCGTGGAAGGAGATACGACAAGACTACTTTCCCGACAGAACAGACCAAGCCCTGCGACTCAGATGGCTCCATACGAAGCGAGCCAGAGCGTAAAGAAGGCATGAGACGCTGTAGCACCAGCATTGGGAGAGGTCATTGGTGTCGATAGTGACTGGCATGTTCGATCAGGCATGTCTTCCAGGTTTGGAAGATGACTGATCAGGCGATTGTCGCATGTGAGAAGCACGCGTATGGACTCTTGTTTGGTGCACGCGAAGAAGTGCTTAGCTTGGTCGGCATTCTGTCGTTGTTGCATTGTATTTCTGTGTTTGTTCTGTAGGCTTTGCTGGACTTCGCGTATGGCATGTGCACGGATGTCTTCACGTTCACGTTTGAGGTTTCATAACAAATGGCCCGCTTTCCTTACCGCAATTCACTTCTCGAAGAACAACATGGATGAGCTGAAGTACTTGCGTGATAATCTGTACCATCTTCTGGTTTCTTGCTAATGTTAGTCCGCGCTACAGTGGCGTTCCTGATGGCGTTCTTAATGGCGTGGTGTCCTACCGGCGCCCGAAGGACCCCCACGAGTGCTGCTCTTTTTCATCTTGTCTTTTCACACCCTTATCAACCCTCTTTCCACGACTACACACCCTCTCTTCATCTGAGTCTAAGAGTCAACCTTTCCAGCCAGCCATCATGGCACCTCTTACCCACCGCGCCTCCGCCGTCGCGAAGCCGAAAGATGCAAATGACGACTTTGCGCCCAGCAATCCATTGCAATCGGACTTCCTGGCCGAGGACGGCACCAGCATCGACTCGGACGAGCAGTATCTGGTAAGGCTCAGCGGGAGCCCGACAGATTGATACGACGAGAGTCCAGAAGTGAATCTCTAGTGAGTTACGGTTGGCATCAAGCAAGCAAGAAGTCATTGGCACGCGGGTGTTCGCCACGTCTTACCTTGCCCACCACCTGGCTTTCCTAGGCATCGCCAGAGTGGAAGAGGAGGCGTGTGACGGGCTGAGATCACACCGTTCTTGAACTTGACCGCAGTAATTTGCGCGTAATGGAGATGCATGACCTCTACATCAGTCGATGCTCCTAAACCCATTCATCTCTGACCAAGGTAGCCGTTACTGACAAGCATTCAAGCGCTCTATTGGGTACAAACAGGTATTTTGGTCACTATGCTATGACTATGTCGCAGAAGCTAACCATTCCTAGGCCCTTCATCGTCAATGGAAGTTCTTCGAGAGCTTTGCAGCCAGCTTTGGTATGGCCACGCAGTCTGAATGCATGCTATAGAGGCTGACTCTTTGTAGCTGCACTATACGCTGTCGGTGGCGTGCGAACGACGTTCACCATTGGTGTTGGTGCAGGAGGTCCGGCAGCATACTGGTCCAGCTATGTCATCACATGCATTTTCGTGATGATTACAGCCGCTGTGCTCGCGGAGATCTGCTCGGCTCTCCCGGCTGCTGGTTCCATCTATTTCTGGGCTGCTGAAGCTGGCGGTCGTCGGTATGGACGGCTGTTCGGATTCATCGTGGCGTGGTGGTCCACAACGGCCTGGACAACTTTCATTGCGAGTGATTGTCAAGCCGCCGCCAATTTCCTGCTCTCGGAGATCACTGTTTTTGGCGTAAACTTCTCTACGGACACCAGCGATATCAAATTCCGCGCTGTTCAGTGGATTGTGTCCGAAGTCATTCTCTTCATCGCCATTGGCATGAATTATCTGAACCCAAACACATACAAAACCGTGTTCCGGATCGCCACTGGTCTAATCCTCCTGGATTTTCTCTTGAACATTATTTGGTTGCCAATTGCTGTCTCCAAGAGCTATGGATTCCAGAATGCCGAATATGTCTTCACGCAAACGTATAACGAGACTGGAGCGCCACCGGTCTGGAACTGGATGCTCAGCTTCTACGTTACCGCCGGAATCCTGGTTGGGTTCGAAGCCAGTGGACATATTGCAGAGGAGACCAAGAATGCCAGTGTTGTTGCAGCGCGAGCTATTTTCACTTCTGCTGGCGCCTCGGCTGCTATCGGTTTCCCCATGGTCATTCTCTTCTTGTTCTGCCTGCCGAACCTGGACGTTCTGTTCTCTCTGGACGCTCCACAGCCATTCGTGTCCATTTATGCGATGAGCTTGGGGAGAGGTGGACACGTCTTTATGAACGTCATTTGCATTCTTGGCTTGATCTTCAATGCCACGGTCGCCGGTGTGGCTAGCTCGAGGCTTATCTGGGCTGTCGCTCGCGATGGTGTACTTCCCTTCTCCGGCTGGATCTCCAAGGTCTCGGACAAGAAAGAACCAAGGAATGCCATCATCGTCATGCACGCGGTCGCTGCTCTTCTCCTCTGCACCATCCTGCCATCTCCTGTCGCCTTCACTTCCCTTGTGAGTGCTGCAGGAGTACCTACCATCACTGCCTATGCTTTGATTGCTTGTAAGTGTGTGCTTGGAAAGGTTTCGCGAGAGTGAACTAATCAATCATCTTAGTTGGACGCACCTTCTTGACGCCTCACAGTTTCAAGCATGCGAAGTGGTCGCTTGGACGATGGTCACGACCGCTGAATTTTATCGCCTTCGTCTGGAACTTGTATCTGGCTTGTGTGCTCTTTTCGCCTCTCTACTTTCCCGTAACAGCAGATTCGTTCAATTGTAAGTTTCGCAGACTGAAAAATCCACGATCGGCAAGCTGATGTCTCGTCAGATTCTCCTGTCATATTTGGCGCCATCACAATCTTCGGGTTGCTGACTTGGTGGTTCTACCCCGAAGACTCGTGGTTGCCTAATGCAAGGCTCGGCCGAGTGCACGATGTTGCTGACAACGTGTCTACCTGAAGCTGATGCTGGCTTGTGCTAGTGGCAGTCAAGAACAGAAAACATGGAGATGCATCGAGAGTAAAGATTTCGACGGCAGAAAGTGGGATGGTAACTAAAGGAACGGCAGCATCTATGCATAGCATGAATACTGGGAGCATGGGCCGAAACGTAGACTACTAAACAGAGAATTGAGTTCACCTTCTCACACCAATGTTTAGCTATGTCGTTTCGTCTGGTACTCAGCAGGCTCCGAGCATATGTACTTGACAAATTTCTTGAGTGCCTGACTACCATCAGTATGGCAGGAAATCACATCGAATGAGCCATCACTACCATGAATCCGGAAAGCTTCTTTTACGAGTTCGAGTCATGTTCGAGCGTTCCCTCTCCTCCGGCAACGTGGTGAGCCTTCACACCCTGTTCTCGAGAGCGGAACGGTGAACCGAGCGGAATCTTTTCCATCTCTCGTAGGGATGACGTACAGGGATCCAATGCCGCTACGTGGTTGCCCATGGTGGGGTGAACACGAAGTACTCATAAACAACGGCATCGAGGTTTGATTTCGGAGGAGGAACCTTTCAAATAGTCATATTCGGTGAAGATTGCAGGAGTCCAAGCCCGTCATCATGTCCTCAGACAAAGAGCAGAAACAAGCCGACTCCAAGTCTCATCACGAGCGAATGGCGGATAACGAGAAAGCCATCGGCAGAAACCCTCATGGCAACTTCAAGGAAGTCGAAGCCAGCAGACCGGACTGGAACTCGACTGCAGAGTGGCATTATACCAAGACGAAGAATCCCAGCTGGAAGCCTGGAGACGGAGCGAACGATGGCGGGGAGAGCCTGAAAAAGGAGCACATCTGCATCGATCCGTACGAAGACGGCCGTCCTGCGACCTTTAACTACAAGCTGTTGATCAGTGCCATCATCCCGAGACCGGTTGGCTTCTTGAGCACGAGGAGTAAAGATGGAAGCAGCACGAATCTGGCCCCGTTCTCGTACACGCAAGTCATCAACCACGATCCTCCGGTATGCTCTGCCCTCACCTAACAAGGCTATCCACTGACATTGCGAAAAGATCTTCATTGTCGGCTATGCAGGCGGCTTTGATCGTGCCAAAGACTCCCTTCGGAATCTCGTCGACTCAGGAGAATGTGTCATCAACATCATCAGCGAGCATTACCTCGAAGCCGCCAACGCAACTTCTGTCAACTCTCCCTACGGCATCTCCGAATGGGCGCTGACAGGTCTCACACCCGCTCCATGCAAAGACGTCAAAGCGAGCAGGGTCAAGGAAGCTGTGTTCAGCGTGGAAGGCAAGCTTATGGAGACGAAGGAATTTGAGAGCAGAGCTACGCCAGGCAAGAAGACTGGCGTCCTTGCTATCATTGAAGGAGTGCGTTTCTGGGCGAGAGAGGATGCCATCAATGAAGACAAAAATCTCATTGATCCCGCTGTAAGCAGAACGATGTTGTTCTGGTTTGAAGTATCTTCTTACTGACTGGCACTTAGATCCTCCGTCCTGTCGCCCGTCTGGGAGGCATTACGTACTCCCGCGTTACGGAAGGCATCGAGCTCCCTCGTCCCGACTGGGATGAATTGAAGAAAGAAGCCGAGCCGGCTGGCTTGGTGAAGCCAAAAGCTGATGGGCAATAGGCACCTCTCCTCATATATACAGATACTAGAGCCTGGACATTCGTCTCGCATCCTCCGCAACCTCCAGAAATGCTTCAAGATACTCCACCTCCTCGGGATCCTCCGTCACATTGACAACCCGATCCAGTTTCCCACCATCCCACGCAATCCCATGCCAAAGCAGAATGCCGATTTCTCTTGAGATGAGAACGGCCTCCCTGATCCTGGCGTCCTTCAAGCCTGTCACCATATCCCGAAGTCGTTGCCAGAATGTCTTCCGAATAGCGCGTGCTTGATGATAATATACAAAGTTATGACCCGACATATGTCCCAACAGATGTTCGATCCCGTAAAGGGTCATGCCGAAAGGGAGGTATTCCGCTTCGGCCCAATCAACGAGACCACTGAGTGCCCAGGTCGATTGGTCGACCAAAATATTGCAAGGCAGAAAGTCTCCGTGATTCAGAACGACCGGGAGGACAGCGAGGACGCCCCTGTCGACAGCATTCCGAAGCCGCGTTGCTCGTTTCCTCAGCCAGAGCGAAGGCAGATTGCTTTCCATCTTCACCAATCGTTCCCTCATCGACGCCCCGATTCTGCCGTCACAAACGGCTGCTGGTCTATGTCTCTGCTGTTGTTGCCATGCCAGAGCGAAGAAATCTGCTAAACGGATCATCAGACCCTCGAGCATCAGCCTCTCACTAGGCGAGAGTCCAACCCGTTGCGGTCGTACATCGTCAAATGCCACCCCTTCCATCGCTGTCATGCCACAGACCTGCACTACCAAAGCCTCTTCCCCTTCCTCCTCCCTCTTCTTCAAAGCCATCTCCTCGAACCAGAGAGGTTGAGGCACCAGATTTCCATAGATCTCTGTCGCTTCCACAGCTATCGTCCGAGATATAGCATGCGGCAAGAGTCTGAACTGAACAATGGCTCTGGCCTGATGTGCGGCGACGGTGAACGAACACCCGCCCTGTCTGGTGAGGGGTTCCACTGCGCCATATCGACCGCGCGCCAGTCGAAGACAAGCCTCGAGATCATCGGGTCCTAGGCCGTTACGAGCGAAGAAGTCTGGGAGGAGCTGCAGTTGTCTATTAGCGAGCGACATGGAAAGAGGTAGTCATCCGCTGTATTATTTGCTATTGCTCCATCAGCCTTCTGCCTCAGGATGGAAGAAAGGTATTGGAGGTGCATATCGTCCCTTCACATGCCCGCATCATGAACAACCCACGAGACTAAGAGAGCTGCTACCAACCGAGCACATGCACGACAGCACGAGTCTCCATCAGCTTGCGTGAGCGAGGGGTACATGTACTTGTCTGCCTCCACGCATGCCTGTATCTGAACGCGGCTGCAGCGCTCCAGATGGACCACCTCCCCCACGTTTCGAAAGGGGGGAAAAAGGTGCACTTGTGGGGCTCGCTTCTTCAAAGATCATTCAATGGAGGCGAGAAAAGCGACAAAGCTCTCGCTAGTCTAGTAGAAGGCAAAAGCCCATCAAGGAGAGGGTCTCATTCCTGTCTTGTCCCAGTGCTGCTGCATGCACATCATACGGCATCCTACCTCTCTTCTGTAACACACGTCTGTGGCGAGCGAACGCTAATCTCACTGCCTGATCCAAAACCAGCTGACCCCAACACGCAAACAACCAAGGAAAAAGGGTATCTGTTCAAGAATGTGATCGCTCCCGTCATTGCATTGCCCTGTGCACAGCCGTGTATCATCTCATCTTGAGGACCGTAGACAGAACAAAAGTCGTTTCTTAGTTCTGCCAGACGGAAATCAAACCAACGTCGCCGCAAAAGCCGAAGCCAACGGGAATGCATGAGCTACTGCGCAGTCGTGAAAACGAGCAGGTTCCGCTTTCAACCAGAAACTCAGGGGAGCACTTCCTGCGAAGGCATAAGAAGAATCACCCTGCAGCTATCAGCGCCCTCCTCAGGTATTGCTGAATACGGCCGGGACTGCTCTACGTGCTGAACACAGGTGCCTTGACCAGGATTGTGCGGCCTCGCACCGACACGCCAATGCCGGCAGCCATCCGCACCCGGGGCGGCGTGTCTTCCTTTACGCCCTGCGAGCTTTCGGGTCTATTCAGGCTGCTCGAGCTGCCGCCGGCAGCAGCATGCTTGCCTTGTGCCTTTGACTTTGGACCAGAACCAGTCAGGGCGCTCAGCATGCTCCTCTTCTTAGAAGGCTGGTCTGCATTGCCGCCCTCGATCATATCTGTGGCATCACTTGTGGCGCTCTTCATCGATGCTCGTTCCGTGGTATCTTCGGCAACAGATGTGACAAGAGGTGGAATTCCGGCTTCGACCTTCATTAGCTCGGGTATGATGCTGTATCCCGGCATAAAGTAGTCGATCACAACATCTCGGCTCTCGAGAGGCAAGTGAATCGCGATACTGACAACGAGTTCAATGATCATGTGCACACCACCTTCTAGGTCAGATGGAGCAGGTTCTTGTAGGTGCAGGGAGAGTGCGCTGACGAGATTGTCTTTCAGCGTGTCCGTCAGCTTCTGTCGGTTTTCAGGGCAGCTCGGTAAGCGCAACGCTTCTTGAAGTCCTTCCAGTGTGGCCAGTCTCCAGTTGACAACCTTCGACGTCAAGTTTTCTTCCTCTTCCGCAGTTTGCGCGATCGGGGCGTACTTGCGGATATTTCGCTGTAGGCTCTTGAGCTGCTGGGAGAACGAGGGATCGAGATCGGGATGGAAATATCTGTCAAAGACCTCTTCGACCAGCCAGCAGGATATGAAAGCCCTCCCAGCCGCTGTCATTTCTTGTTTGCCGGTGGCCACAGCATCTCTGTTGACCGAAGTTATCAGCCATTGGGGTATGCTCTTCCAGCTCTTACGTATGCTGAATGCAAGTTGTGCTATCAGACCATCGAGGCGGTTGAAACGAGTGGTGTATTCACTGTCGTCGAGTGAGGTCTTCGACTGGGACAGACGTTGATGGGCAAGGCTGTTCTGAAGCTGTTTGACCTGGTCTTCTTTCTCGAAGTAGTACTTTTTCACCTTTGTGTATTTCTCACCTGTGGTTCGGGATCAGTCAAGGTGCTTGCGTGTATGAGTTGGACATAGCTTACGAAGCTCTTTGTGTTCTTTGACCAGTGCATCGACATCCTCTTGGGTCATCTCATCTGAGGTGACTTGCAGAGGCTGGGGTGTACCCCTCCCGGCTTCACGTGCGGCATCGGTCTGTTGCTGCTGCTGCTGCGTTTGCTGTGGTTGTTGACCAGCGTTGCCCTTGCCATAAGGCTGGCCCTGGCTGCTTGGTGGGACAATCGAAGCACTGAAAGCAGGGATCTGGCTGCCCTGAGTCGAATGTGATCCTTCTCTTGTACTTATGCCATTGTGAACGCTCTGACGATTGCCATTGCCGGCACGGGTAGCTTTGGGAGCCGGCAGCGCGCCATTGTTCGACATGGACGAGGTATCTTCAGTGGAGGGGTGCTGAGAGAAGCTTCGCGATTGGTTCAGAAGCGGACGAGCGGCGTCATAGGACGCAGAGTCAGGTGAGTACTGCGGCTGCGAGTCCTGCGGCGGATAGTGATGCGCTCTTGAGGAGTTGGATGATGTTTGTGTCTGTAGTCCCAGGCCAACATTCGGCTGTGGTTGTTGCGTGGTACGGGAGGGCTGATAGCCGATTTGCTGCGGCTGAGAGTGATGCATGGATTGTGGCTGTGCATCTGGGATGCTATTTGCGTACTGAGCACCCGCGGTCACACTGTAGCTCGAATTCGCATGCTCACTGCCGCCCGAGCTGCTGATACTTAAAGCAGAGGCATTGTGACTCAGCTGCGGTGAGAGGATGGATGAGCCTCCTTGACGCTGCTCGCGGAAGGCCTGCTCAGTTCCCAGTCGCTGCAGGCGCCGCGCGGTGAAGCGGTCCACAGCGGAAGCATGAGTGTTTGAGTCCTGCGAGGATTTACGGTCGGCGTAGCTCATGGACGCGGCGTTAGCGAGGGGCTCGCTGCTCACGTCGGCTGCGTGTGCGAAGTGCTCCTGCGAGTCGCGCTCCTGCGGGGTGGGGAGGAGGTCGAAATTCGGGGACCAGGCGCTGGGCGGGGTGAAGTCGGCGTTCTGCGCGCCGACGACGTGAGAGTAATCGGCGAGGTTGTTGCGATTGATGTTGCTGTTGCTGTCGCTGTTGCTGTTGCTGCTGCTGCTTCGCGCTCCGCTGCCGTCTCTTCTCAGCACTGTCTGCGAGCGCGAGAGTCCAGCGGGGGTCGATGACAGCTCGGGCGCATCGGTTGGCAGGCAGTCGTAGGAGGCAGTAGTGAAGTCGGCAGAGCCGGGGATTACTGCTATCGAACGGCGGTCTAAGCATTTGCGCTGTTTGATTAGTGTCGTGTGATCCCGACTGGCACGACGCAACGTCTTCTGCCGTGCGTCGTCTAAAACACACTACTACATACCTGTGAGTTGTCGAGCGTCAACACGCTCTCGAACAGAAGCACTGCGACGCAAAGCAGTGCTTTGTAGGCTGGGCCCAGCGCTGGCGTTGCTAGTACTGGATGGAGGGGTGCTGTCACTGCCAGTGTTTTTTGGCGTCGACGAGCGTCCCGTGGAGCTTCTGTGAGCAGGACTGAGTGGGAGATCTTCGCAGCGATTCGCAGTCAGCTCGTGCGCAATAGGAAATAGAACAACAATTTCATCCTGTCCTCAGGCTTCGCTCGGGCACCACGCAGAAGCTAGTCTGGGCGAGCAGCCAGGGGAAGAACAGGGAGAAGCAGGGATGCTCGATGCACTGGCACGCCTGGCATCGCTGAGCTGCCAAGCTGCCATCTGTCCACCGTCCACGCGCATGGACGACGAATGGCAGGGACACGACGACGACGACGACGACGCCGGCGTTGGATGGTGCGCACGCAATAGGCCGGCAGATAAGATGGTAAAGGAAGAAAGCAGTCGAGGGGTGATGTACTCTACGCACCTGGATGCTGGACGTCCGGGAACCAAATGGTACTGCTGCGACCGCTGGAGCTCTGAGACGCTTTACTTCGACCGGAGGACTTGATTGAAGGAAACCGCATCACACAATCATCGACGAGCGTGGAAGACGGACGGAAGCAGAGTTGGGGTAACAGGCGGTCGGGATCGGTATCAATCAATGAATGGTAGAGATGGAAGACCACCAACTCCACTCGCCGCCGCTTCGAACGTAGATTATCGCTGAGTAGCCGCGACTGGAGAGAGGATGGCTATTTTGCTACTGTAGCTAGCGCGAACGGCAGTCAAACCCCATCAATTTCTTTGTGTGAGACACCCAGGCACGCGGTTCCGGTAAGGTATGGCGAGAGGCGGGGGCGGAGGCGGAGGTACAGTCGGTGCGGACACGGTGGCAGTGGGCGGCCAGTGGCAGCGGGCACTTGGCAGGTCGTAGTGCAGGCGGTGGATACTCGTTTGGGTATGTATGTAGTATAGATAGAGCGAGACATACGAGATTTGCGTCTCCCTCATGCAACGTTTGTGCGTTTCTTCCTTCATGTACACCAGCACTAATGAGAGCACGACAGGGAGGGACACAGCTAGCACATACTACATAGCTGTGCGTCTTCTCCTAGTCTAGCCCCTCAGCTCCCTCCTTCGGCTATAAGATGCCATTAGCTTTGCTCGTCGTGCTGCCACAAAGCGCGTCCATCAGATTAGCATTCAGCAAATGGTGTTTATGCGTTCTATGAGCTGACTGCAGCTGGGCCGGAGTATGCCCTCTTGCAGTACCACGCTGCGATGTGCCGCTTCTTCATCGCGCATCTGTCCAGTTGAAGCATATGTGTCGGGGCATTCTGTCTGCGCCGGAAACACACGATGGAGACGCCATCATGGCCATTCCGAAGCCCTGGGCGAGACCCTCCTGTTCGTCCCCACCACGGGCCCACGCTGGACGATCGCTAAAAATAGTGCGGTCGCTTGTGTGCCCCTTTCGGCTCAAGTCGCACTATCAAGATTCACTTCCATCTTTCTCCGACCTGCCGGCAACTTTAACCAGCATCTTCCCTCAAGAAAGACGATAGTGCGAGCTTTCTCGACGGGCAGCGCCTCCGATTCCACAACACCAAATTTCACGGCGGCCTCAAGCGGCCTTAATAACGCGCAGGTATGTCTCTCACCAAGTTACCAGCAATGGTTTACTATGCCCTGTCGTCCTGTTCAAGGGCCTCAGAACCCCGGTTATTCTTTCCAGCTACAGACGATGCCAATTGCAGAGACAGATTCAGCTAGTACTGAGTACCTTCAGTGCCAAATCGGGCCTCTGCGAACGCCGTTGACTTTTGGAGCCGACGTCAACTGGCCCCTCCCTCGGAAAGGACGATCGTCGCTTTGATTGTTTCGTGAACCCCCTGATCCAATTAGAAGCACGTGTGCCCTCCACAATAGCGCCACGGGTGACCTCTCCTTGCTTCTCATACCTTTCTTGGCTCTTGGCTATCATCTTCCTCCCTCTTCTCTTCTGATTGACTGGCTGATATTGGCTGTAGAGGTCGAGATCGTGAGCATTGATTGACGGAGGAGGGGCAGCTCCATCAATGAATGGCGCGACATCGCAGTTGTTTGACCATGCTGCTGGTAAGTATCATTAGCTGTCTGCTTCGCGACTCTGCGAATCTCAACAACTCGGTTTCAATCGTTTCAATCCTACAGAATCTGATTCAATTGTATACCTTGACACGCGCCTCCGGACCATCACTGCTTCCGTTCCTTATCCAAGACTCCTCTCGAGTGTATCAAACTGCAAAACAGTACTATCGTCCTCACTCTGAAAGAGTGCAATCACACCGAAATACACCTGCACGCACATCACCATGCGCTTTGCATACATAACCTACGCCGCTACTGCATTGGCCGCAATGGTCATCTCACAGCCTCTGACTCCACGAAAAGCGCAAGCCACCCGAGACGACCTGCAAATCACGAGGCTCGTCTTGTCAGATGTCAGCACAGGGAACACAACTCTAAGCTTCAATGTCTACGACCCGGATCCTTTGACCAACGCCACAGCAACATGCTCGGCGTCTTGGAAGCACAATTCCACAGATTACCCGCAAGGCCCATATGTACGTCCATTCACAGAGTACAGGAAATCTAGGTGCTGATCGTGCGACAGGAGGAATGTGGTAGCAGCACGTTCGCATGGCGCGTTGAGAATTATGTGAGCCTTCACAACTTCACGATCGGGCTTGATCATTCTTTCGTGGATCCAGCGTGAGTCTTCCGATATGTCATGATTCATCGAGTGCAAGTGTTTGCTCACTCGATGTAGTGTCGGCGATCCGCCTTACGACCACGTCACGAATTTTGCTAGAGCGACGATCAACGATACGCTCACCACTTGCCAGAGCCTTACGAATCGGATGTCGTGCCAACAGACAGACGATATCATCTATGCCGATATCTATGCAACAATCGCTTGAGGATGACCAAGGTCTGAAGTCACTGTGCAAGTTGCTGGTATAGCCGTTTCGGGAATGACGCAAATCTGTCTTCCTGTGCCGCCTGTGTATGGAGGAAATGCGACTGTATAATGCGAGCACGACGAAGATCCATAAAAAGAGTCATCGAGGTGAAAGACGCGTTTATGGACGATGGAGCATGTTACCTAATCTCAAAGAACATGGATCTGTAAGAATGCCAGGGTCGGGTGATGCCTGCGTACAATACAGCACGAAAAGAGTCACGAACTTGCCAACTGCGACGTTCACCACGCCTCCATTCAATAGTCCGCCATGTATATCATCGTCATCACGACCACTGCCGCCTGACGCGTCCTCCAGGAATTTTGAATGACTGGTTGTGGCGAAACAGAACGCGTAATTCACACGGGTCACATGTTCCAAAAAAAAGTCTCACCACACCACAAGCCCAGTCCCGCGTGAGTCACCTCAACAACTTATCGCTGCCCAAAAACACCCGTCACCAAAGAAAAAATCTCTCCCTCTCTATCTCATCATATCTCATTGTTCTTGGGTGATGACTCTCGCCATCGCATACAACCGGGATTGCGACATCGGATCGCCTTGGAGTCACTTCTCTGGCTCATCATCAGTAGTAGTGGTAAGGTAGGCAAGTGTGTTAATAAGTAGTATATGTGTCCACGTCCGGTCCATTCATACATTTCCTTTGTCTTTGCTGCTTTCCAAGACTCACCACCACTTCCATTCCTTTTCAGACCAAGATGAATACCGTTCGCTTACCAAATATCACCACTACTACTACGACGACGACGACGACGACGACGACAATTGGTAAAGCAGCAATGATGGGCAATAGACACAACCGAAAACGCAGTCGAAACAGGCCTTCGAGTCGGGCGCGTAGACAAGCAGAGATAACATCATGCTACGCCACCACCAACACACCACCACCACCAGTAGTCGCGCCGCCACGGTCGTGGCAGCAACGTCATTCGGGGGCGGCGACGACGACGACGATGATGATCATGCCGCCTGCGAACCATCACAGTCTCGCCATGAGTGCGGAAACCACGTGGTATGATCGGCAGCAGCAGCAGGAAAGCGAGGCGTCTAGAGATCGAAGAATTTTCGGCGGAGTCGATGAGGATACGCAGTCGGCGTTGGATCTCAAGGGCGCGATGTTGGATGTTGTCCTGGGTCTTTTTGATGGCGTTGATTACGATGATTCGCTGTGTTAATCTTGACTAAGGGCATGGTATAGAAGCATGGGTGGTTTTTTTGGGTTTGGTGGCAATGCCGTAGTCTCGAGCAGTCGGATTCACATTGCTCTCGCAGACACGCTTTGGGTTTTCATGGCGCTGGGGGCCCGGGAAGAGGTGAACGCTCTTCATATCTCACGACATAATGAGGACTGGAATAGATTTGGATGTAATTGTACTCCACTCACAGCTCATCACGAATCACCGACTCTTTCCCTTCTTCCACCACATCGTCCTTCGACTTGGCATGTTCCAGTTGCCATCTCTTCACTGCCCTCACCTTCTTCATCTGCTCCGGCCTCCTATATACTTTCGCCTCATCGAAACCCTCCTTTGGCCTCTTCTTCTCTGCGTTCCCACACAGCGGCCTTAACGGCAGCTTCTCCAACCACCCATCCTCTCTCTTGACAGATCCCACCTCGTAGTAGTCCTTCCCCGTCTCTCCTCGGAACACCCTCGCCCAATGCGCCATCGTTCCTTCCACCTCCTTCAACCCCTTCCCCACCTCTTCATATCTGTACATGCGTCTCTGCTCGCTCATCTCTTCATCTCGCTCTTCCGAGAATCGCGCCACATCCCGCGGTATGAACGTCCATTCGGCGCCTCGCCAATCCGCCACCGAGTCTTCCTTGAAGCAACCCGTCACGTAGCCGCGCGCGGCATCGCGTCCCGCGAAGAAATTGTACGGTCCGCCGGGTCCGTAGATGCGGCGACCGGCAGTGACGTCGTAGATGGTGCCGTTCAGCGCGAGGTAGACGGGTTTCGTCTCATCCTGGCCCGCATACTCCAGCAGCTCGGCGTCTGTGAGGATGACGGGTCCTTTCTGCAAGCACACAAAGAAAGAGTGGTTCTCAGCCTGCTGATGATACGATAAACGTGGGGAGAGATGTCTGGTGGGCGTACGAGAAATGATGCGAGAGCTTTCGGTCGCGACCACCACGGGTTGTGGTTCCACAGGATGTTCCCGAAGATCATGTAGCTCACTAATGAGCTGAGCAGAGCCAGGCCTGCGAGGATGCGTATGCCGTCTAGCACGCTGAAGGTGAGCTGAGCAGCAGCAGCATCCTCCTCTTCCACGTCATCTCTTCGGGTTGTCGACGCATCGCTTGACGACATCATATATAGTTGGGATGGTACGTGGATGGAGGTTGAAGGTAGGCCGCGTGTCGGAGGTTCGTTACGAGACGGTGCTGGGGATCGGTCGGGGAAATACATGGGTGCTTAAGCACCACCGCGATCATGAACAGACCACCTCTCACACTGATGTTTGCAAGGGCGGAGAAGAGACATGGTGTCCACTAGATGGGATAGTTCGAAGACGTCGAGTGAGATTGATCGCAACGACTTGATGAGGTTAGTCCTCGTAGGGCGCGAAAGTCTATCTGCGAAAGAGCTATTACCTGCGGTTCCACAAGAGTGCAATGCTTCTGAGAGACTTGAGCTTTTGTTGAGGGAACCAAAGTCCTCCTTATATATTCGAGATGAGCAGCTATAGTGCAGGTAGCAGGCCGCTCCCATACATCTGGTTTACGCTCCAACCTTCCGCCTCACCCACTCCCCTATCTTTCTCAACGATTCATCAGCCTCTGGAGCCTGGGGAAGAAAATATTAGCAGGTCTTTCAGACATATGAGTGCCTCTGCTCCTTCTCTCTCCTTACCTTTCCCGCCATGAACTCCATGACATGTTGCTGCCCTTCATGCACCTCAACCACAACCTCCACTCCAGCCTGCTCCAACTTCTCCGCCATGCGAGTGCCATGATCGAGAAGCATATCATGTCCTCCACACGAGATCCAATGAGGTGGCAGGCCCTTCACATCCGCAAAGAGCGGGCTGACAATGGGATCCTTGCGCAGCTCGGCCTTGCCGTTGGTGAAGCGGGTCGTGATGAGCTCGATGAAATCCGCGGTGTTGAGGACGTCGTTCTGCTCGTTGGTTTTCATGGCTTCGCCGCTCGCTGTCAGATCGTACCAGGGAGAAAGCGAGACGGCGGCGCCCGGCAGAGGGAGGCCTCTATCTCTGGCAGCGAGTGGGACGCTGGTCGAGAGTGCCCCTCCACAGCTGTCTCCAGCAGTGATTATGTTGCCTGATTCGTAGCCCTGGTCGAGAAGCCACTTGTATGCGTCGACGCAATCGTCCACGGGAGTCGAGAAGGAAACCTCGGGAGTGAGTCTATAGTCGACCGACAGAGCCGAGATGTTACAGGCTTTGGCGAGATGTGCCTGCAGCTTGCGATGCCCGTTCGGCGATCCCATGGTATAGCCTCCACCATGCATGAAGAGGATGACATGCTTTGTTGAGGCGCCCTCGGGTCGTGCCCAGATACACGGGCGGTCTGCTACCACAGTCTCCTCGAAGGATACGCCAGGAGCTTCTGCGCCTGCTTTGGAGACTTGGTCGTAAATGCTTCGTTCTAGAAAGTTGTTGCCCAAGATTTTGGGAAAAGCGGCGGCGAATGTCTTGAAAAGCTCAGTCAGAGCTTGAGATTCTTTGCTTGGGGGCATTTCGATGTTTAGATCTTGGTTTGGAGGAGAGGTTCGCGTTGGTATTTGCAGTTGTTTTGTATATCCATCGAGTGGGCATTAGAACTCGAAGCTTCGCCCTAGATCGTCATAGGCTGCACTTGCATCAATTGCTTATGAATAGGGCGCAGGGTTCCTTGCAAGCCACTGAAATTACAATGAAGCTAGATCGTCACAGTAATAAAGAATGTCCCTTCATCTGACGAGAGGAATAGTCGTCCCGGAGCTCTCCACGGGCTGATGCTCAGATGATCTCATCGCCCCGCAGACAGGTTCGACATCGTGAAAAGACTCGATCTGCTGTGTCTTGTGCATGGGACGGGTAACCCTAGAAGCGAGTTGTCATATTTCAGTCGTCAATGGCTAAGTCCGGCAGTCACCTCGTAAAGATAGTGGAGCAATCTATTACCAGGTATCGACCAAAGGAACAATTTCGAGTGTGAATTTCCATGCATCAACTTCTATCCAATCTATACATCTGTAAGATCATTCCGCAGTAGTAATGCTGTCGTTTTCGTGGTCAACGTCGAGAAGCGTGGTATCGATATCTATGATCAGCCATGCCATGCTATCCATGCTAGTCCAGCCAAAGGAAAAGACTCCCTCACGCTATGCAATCAAAACAGAAAGAATGTCGTTCTATAGTGCGACCGCGAAGGCGGCACCAGCGGCGCCCAACAGTGCCATATTCCAGGCAGGTGCCGGAGTCGCTTGTGCGAACGACGAGCCGGTGACGGTCGTGTAAGAATCGCCAATTCTGGCACCGCCGGATGAGACGGCAACGCTCGTGACGGCATTGTCGACCACAGTAGCATCTGGGACTCCCGTCGAATTGGTGATCTCCATGATATTGTCGGAAGTCGAGTTGAAGTTGGTCTGAGCAAGCGAAATCTCGTTGCTCGTGATATCGTACACGACGTATGCTGATCTCAGGAAAGTATCTCCCAGGACGGGGGTGCTGCTTCCTGCTGGGGCGACTCCGAAAATGCAAACGTATTGGCCCCGTTCGACACCAGCAACAATCACGAGTTCGTTCATGGCCACGCTGATCGTTGGCGAGGAGAAGGTGAAGTCCAGTGTATCGTCAGAGTTGGCAAGATCACAATCGACGAATGCAGCGCCTTCGCTCGAACTGTAGGTTGCGTTGATCTGATCGTATATCGCAGACGTGATGTCGTCCGGTAGATACATCAGCGATGATCCTGAGTCCAACAGTGCTGGTATCGCTTCGCCACTTGCGAAAGACCCATTATCGCCGTTCATCCCAACAGCCGTGAGCGCGATGATGAATTCGGCATAAATGCCGCTCGTCTCGATAATGGGCAGAGTCTCAAGAGAACCAGTATACTTGTCGGTATTCACGCCGCCGAACAGGATCTGTCCAGTCGATGCATCGAGATCATTGAGCCACAAGCTGTAGGCATTAGACCCGATAAGGCCATTGTTCATCAAGTTCTGCGGGATGTTTGGATACGGCTGGCCTCCATTGTATGCGACCGCGACTTCGTTGGTTGGGTACCCGATACCAAGAATACTCTGCGATGCGGACGACTCGTAGCCGATTCCGAATTGCTGGTTTTCCAAGGATATCCCACCAAAACTAACAGTGTCCAAAACGTAATCTCCCGAAGACCCAGAGCCGTCCACATACGAAATGCTGAAGTCGCTATTGACGTACGTATATGTTGACGAGTCGTTGGCGCTGTAAGTCCCAGAATCTGAACATCCACTGCGCGGTGACGAGCAAAGACTGCTGTCTGCGACATTGACCCACAAATCGCTGCTGCCCGTATCGATATGTAGTCGGAAGCTCTGCTCGGGGGTTCCGATTGTGGCGTTCATGTAATAGAGTGTCTCGTCGTTGTCGAGAGTGACAGGAACGGTGTCATCTCGCTTTCGCATGCGATGCCGGTCCTGAGATATGCGTGCAATGGGGTTAGCGATAGTTTTCCTGTAGATATCATGTTGCACGACGCGCGAAGGTCCATTGGTGCGCTTGGCGAGGTTTATAGCATGTGCGCCTATGATCGACGACACCGCCACATAGGCAAGAGCTGTTGAGAAAGAGCGCATGCTGGCGACGTTCCCAGTTGCGAGAACCGGATCCAGGAAACGAGGGAAGAGAGATAGAGGATAGAGAGGATCCTTGCACTTTGTATACGCGGCAAGGGTGCAGTTTTGTGCTCATACGCAATCTTGAACTATGACGCGGCCCTGGTTGGTGAAGACTCGAAGAATGTGAAGCCAAGTGGCGGTGCTGGTGTGCCGGTCCCGGCTATAGTGCATTTTATTAGCATACAAACACTGCGGTCGATCTGCTGATGGCCGAATCGTCGCGGCAGCATCGTCTCCGACCCAGGCGGCCCATCATGAGTGGTGGCAACGCGACGGAGAGCGACCGGCGTGAATGCTATGCGCAATCGTGTCCGCGTCAACGTCAATATTGTCCTGACACACGTAAGCGCCTACGGTTCCGCGGCACAGCGCCGTTTTTGACGGGCGTCAGCACGCAGTCCCGGCACATGCGAGTAGTACAGCAATTTTCGGGAAGTGCAGACATAAACATTGTGAAGACGTATCCGATCCAATATTCGTTTCTGCTGCTCGAATGCGCACGCTCGAAGCAGGTGATCTTGTATCATCCTCATCGATATGTCCGGTAGTCTGGATGGTTATCCCAGCGGTTTGCTACGAGCTGAGCTGCGAATTGCTGCGACTCGTGCCGCAGCATCTGATAGGAGGCATCGGGGTTGATGATCCTGGTAGGCGAGGCTGTGAATGTGTAACAAGAATGTCCGAGAATCTGATGAGAAGCAGACTCTTGAACCGGCAATGCTGACTTGGCCTGGGGCATCCATCGGAGTAGAATGACCTAGTTTCCGATTGCCTCCCCTCGCCGTTCCAACTGCTGCTGACCATCGTCAATATTCATGACAAGACGTGACCATGACAACTTCGAATACCCGTGTAACAACATAGAATCGCAGCTTTGAATGATACATTATACAGCACGATCACCGCCTCGACAGAGCGTCACCGCCATGCGGCTCAAGTCCTTCACTGGCTTCTCCGACAGGATCACATTGACCGCCATGTCAATCTTCAAGTTCCTTAAGAACCATGTCCTGAGCTCAACGGCCAGTAGCGAGTCCAGTCCAGCTTGATGCAAGGGCTGCTCGATGTTGACTTCACTCTCCGGAATGTTCACAGATCCCGCGACCTTCTTCTGCAGAGCCCTTGACATGAGCTCGCTGGCCTCAGTCTCGGTGCCCGCCTTGGCAATACTCTCTGCCAGCGTCTCACCGCCAGATACACCACCCTCGCCGCCACTGCCAGCCCTGGCACCTTGCATATCGACACGATATAAGTGATTGAAGGTTTTCCTCCCGAGCCAACCAGGCAAGTCCTTGTTCGCCTGATGGAATTCCCTTGGCAATGTGATGCCGACAGCCATGTGCGCATCTTCCGGTTTGGGCAGTGCCAGGCGTACGTCACAGAGGCGCTCCAGGACTTTGAGAATCTGCGGTTCCGTAACACCGATATAGCCCAGGCGCTCCAGCGCAAAGGTCACTTCGAAATTCTCGGCTGCATACCCGCACCCCAAGACCAGTCCCAGATTCAAAGACATCGCTTTGAGACCGTTTGTGACCCGATACCTTGCTAGAGCGTCTTGATAGGCACACGCGGCCGAGTAGTTCGTCTGGGCAGGTGCGCCACAGCATGCAGCTGTGGAACTAAGCATGATAAAAAAGTCAAGGTCGCCAGGTAGAGCTACGTGGAGGTTCCATGATCCTTCGACTTTACAAGCAAATGGCTGTACAAAGTCTTGAGAAGACATGTCTTGAAAAAGTGCGTCCTAAAGCTCGATCAGCACACATTCTCAAACAGCACGTGAAGACGACCATACCTTAAGGACCATCGTGGCTTGGAAACAGCCCTTTATGGGTAGTGCTGCAAGCTTAAGGGCGGATGTCACGTCTGCTGCGATGGAGATGTCGCACTTGAGAGCGATAATCTCAGCTCCGTGGGCGGATGCGTGACGGTACAGGGACTGCGAGGCCTGATCTGATGCAACACCAGATCGAGAGAGGACCATGATGTGCTTCGCGCCCCTGTCAATCATCCAGTATATGATGGACCGTCCGATCCCGCCAAAACCACCGCTCACGACGTATGTCGCCTTGTCGGCGAAGAGGGGCAGCGATGCTTTGCGTTTGGAGGCCTGGCAACATGTCAGATTGTGCTACAAGAGTGGCGAGGATGAAGGACTTACCTGTAGCTCAGTCGTATCTTCGAACGACACCAGAACTTTACCGCTGATCTTACCACCTTGAAGAGCTCGGAATGCTTTCGATGTCTCTTTCGCCGGAAAGATATGCAATGGTTGCGGACCAGGAAAGGCGGATCGGTTGCTCGCAACGAGACTTACAGACTCTCTGAGGATAGAGGTGAAAAGTCGTGGATCTTGCGCCCAGATTCGACTCAGGTCGACCGCCGAGAATGTAACGTTCATGTCAAATGTTGACATGACGAGCTTGGACGCATTCTTGATATCTCTCTTCCCGATCTCCACGAACCTGCCCAGCGGAGCTAGAATATCAAACGACGCTTGGAGAAGGTCGCCAGAAAGTGAATTTAAGACAACGTCCACTCCGCGGCGATTCGTAGCTGCTAGTATGCCTTGAGCGAACCCAGCAGTTCTGCTGGAGAAAATGTTGTCGATCGGAATGCCGTATTGCTCGTGGAGCATCTGGCGTTTCTCCGGTGTTCCAGCAGTCACATATATATCAGCTTGCAGGTACTGCGCGATTTGGAGCGCACATTGGCCGACACCGCCTGCTGCAGAGTGGATGAGGACGCTCTCATGTTCTTTCAGCATGGCCACGCGACATAGCGAATGGTAGGCTGTGGTGAAGGCTACGGGGAGCGCAGCTGCCAATTCCATCGACAAGCTTTCTGGGACGAGCACTGCTTCGCTTGCTTTGCAACGAAGAATTGTCGCGATTGCTGGGCTAGCACAGCAGCAGACATGGTCTCCAGGCTTGAAGCCACTATCAACTCCAGCCCTTCGAACCACGCCAGCTGCGTCAGAGCCCAAGTGCTTCGTAGGTACCTGGCCAAGAGCAATCAGGACGTCTTTGAAATTGAGACTACTGAACTTCACATCCACTTCGATCTCGTCGCTTTGCAAGTCTTCCAAGTGGAGGTTTGACTCGACAAAGGTGAGCGTATCGAGGAGTCCAGCAGATCTGATCTCCAGGTGGATCTTCGGTCCATCATTCAAGTGGACCGCGACGTCGTCGCAAAGCGTTCCATCGTCTGGTAGTGTCTTGGGTAGCACTCTACTGATGTGCAAGATGTTGTCTTGTTCGGCATACATGGGCTCTAAGTGCCGAGAATCCATACCTCCACTGCTAGCCAAAGACAAGATTCTAAGAAGCTTTCTTGTGATGGTCTCAGAGTCGCTGCGCTCTTCGAATGCCACTACGCAGAAATTGAGGTCAGTTCGCTCAGAGCAGATTGCACGGCTAAACCCATCGATCTTGCCATGTTGCGGATTTGTGGGCTTAATTGAAGTGCCCTGAGTTGCCCAAAGTATCCTTCGGGTAGTGGAGAGAATGGCCTGGAGCTGGGCGAAGGCCTCAGGAGAGATGTCGTCCAAAACGTCACGTTCCAAGCTAAGCAGCGAAAGTATAAGGCCGGTAGTGCTTGGTGTAGCAACATCAATTTCTCCAAAGGCGGTCAGGGTGCAGAGGGCGCCTTCGACTTGTGTGAAAGAGTCTCTTATCATCTCAGCGACACTGGACTGCGGCAAGCTCTCCGGATCATAGACGATGCGAATATCTATCGGTGGACTTTGGTGGCCATTCTCGAGCAAGGGTTTGCTCGACACAATTACAGCATTGAAATAACTTCGATCATCCAGTGAATCCTTGATGGCAAGTTCAATTCCCGTGAAACCGGATTCCTTGAGCAACCGGTCCCATTCTTCCTGGCCAATAAGGGGACTTTTCTGGCGAAAACTCTCTTCTGCGAGCCACCAGCTTGGCAAGACTCCAAATATGAAGTCAGAAATGACATGTCTTGGGCCACTCTGTTCGACCATGACCAATTTCCCGCCTGGTTTGAGGAGTCTTCGGAGATTCTCAAAGCTCTGCTTGATGCTCGGCGTGGCATGTATGACAGCAGCAGCGAGAATGACATCGAATGATCCTTCTTGGAAATTCTGCTCGATGGGATCCTTGGTGATGTCCAGTGTCCGGAACTCCATGCGGCTCTCCTGGTCGGGGAACATAGCTTTCGCGTGCTCGAAAAATGCCGAAGAGACGTCTGTGTAAACATACTTTGAAAATCGTGCAGTGGCTTGCGTTTCCGAAATCGCCTCTGTCAGTGTCTCTAGGACAACTCTGCTGGCAAATCCAGTGCCTGCCCCGACTTCTAAAATTTCGAGGTTTGGGTCGTCATGCGCGACGATATCGAAAAGATCGTGAAGGCTTTTGGCAGACGGCTGAAAGACTGTGGTGTAGAAGTCTTCGATGATCGTGGAATCCTCAAAGAGCAGTTGTAGAGGGTCGACCTGTTCCAACATGATGGATGATATATTGGCGCCAACAAGATCCACCAGCGTTTGTACGGTCTCGTCCACCTGGATGTCTGGTCCGATTTCTCTATGCGATGTTGCTTCGAGGTCGTCAATACTTCGGTTCATCCAACTCAGATACTGTTGCAGGTGCTTGGGGCCCGGTGACACTTGGCCATGCTCTTGGAGGAAGTCCTTGACGTGTTTGTATATCATTCGATCCACAAGGTCGATAACATCTGGATTCGAGTAAGGAATGGTGTGGTCGAAGTACTTACGGACGTCCTCCGTCGAGTTTGCTTTGAGATCTGGCAGCCATTTTGTCGAGAACACCAGCAAGTCTCGCGCAGCTTGCTCATCCTCAGTGTCGGCGAAGCTTTGCAGTGCTGTCCCTGTGATGCCGTGTGCAATGATGACCGGGAGCTCGGTACGTGGGTCCATGACGCTCGAATTCCAGCTGCGGTCCTTCAAAGCTGCATATGCCAATTTCGTCGATGCAACCATGTCTTGACCTGCTAGATTTAGCAACGATGCAGAGAGCCACATCTCATCAAGATGGGTGGCCATGACCGGAGGCATGGCCTTCCAGCTACCTTCCGAAAGGACCACAAGCGGCAGCTGTATAAGGCAGTCCAGCACGGTAGGATGGATGACCAGTGGCTGCATCGGCGTTGACTTGAAGTTCCTGGATGACGAGCTAAGTGGCAGTGTAGCACAGCCGTGACCTGTCTTGCTGTATTTGAGATCACGCAGCAAACAGAAGGCAGGCCCATACTGGATTCCCATGGTCTTCAGGTTTCGATAAAAGGGTTCGTGATGCACATGAAAACTGCATCGCTGCACTCTTTCTTTATGTTCAGCGAGCGCTTGCTCGTTGCGCCGATATGCCGTCTCTGAGTCCTGTTTAGATTCCGCCTTGATACTCCCGTGGCAGATGTCGACCCATTGGCCTTGGCTTATTCCATGGATTCTGAAATCGAACCACATATCTGTGGACACTTCTCCGCCGTTGCTGGGCTGCAGGTAAATTCGACTCTCGGTCCCGTTTTGTTCGTCCAATTGGAGAGCCTTCTCCCATACAACATTTCGGAAGCGAAATCCGCTCAAGAGATTGTCGTCGTTGATGAGCTGTCGGCATGCTTCAAGAGCCATGACAAGGTGACCCGCAGCTGGGTATACGGCGGTATCGCCGAACTACGATTCATCAGCGTCAGACCTTAAATCTCAAATACCAGACTCACACCATGATCTCTCGTCCAGGGAAGTTCATCAGTGCGAATCACATTGCGCCAAGACGCTTTCTGAGGGTTCCAATCCGCGTCCCTGGTGCCAACATACTCGTGTCTGATGTGCGAGTTGAAGCTGACTGCATCAACCAAGCGACTTGTCAGCTGGTATTTCTGCTCGTGGTTGAATTGGTATTGCGGAAAGTCTGCAAGATACTTCGGCGCTTTCGAATTTGCTCTGCGATTTAGGGCAGTGATGTCGACAGCGACTCCTTTGGCCCACAAATGACCGGCCGTGTCCATAGCATGAGGCTCGTGTGATTTGCGTTTCAGCAGCGGGAGGTAAGTGAATCGATCCTGCATTCCCAGACCGTCCACGATCTCTGCCACGGAGCTTTTCAACGCTGTGTGGGGGCCGATCTCGAGGAACACATGTTCCGACTGCGCTGCACCAGAACTGTGAAGAAGTGACGACAGTCCAGCAACAAATTGTACAGGAGACCGAAGATTTCTTACCCAGTAATCAGCGTTTGACAACTCTTCGGGTGACGCGAGGCGACCAGAAACGGACGAAAACATCTGCACGGAGCTGGAATGTCTGTGGAGCACTCCGTCAAACATGCCCTCAATCATGCTCCTGTACCGAGAAGCTGCGGCATCCATGTGTGGTGAGTGGTACGCCCGTGCTACTGGTAGTCTCTTGTGAAAAGTCCCGCGGTCCTGAAGGAACGGAGCGAGTTTCTCGACCGCCCAGACTTCACCGGATAGTGTGATGCTTGTCGGACTGTTAACACACGCGATGAAAAGGTGCGACTGGACACCTGCCGTGACAAGCAGATTCTCTGCCTCGAGCGGAGTCAGGGCTACAGCGATCATGGTCTGGTGCTGCTGGGAGGGAGAGATTTCTGCTGCAGATACACCACGGTAATAAGCGAGAGACCAAGCCATTCGTCTTGTTATCGCTCCGCACGCATAGGCAGCTGCAATCTCGCCAGAGGAATGTCCAACGACTCTGCGAGGTTTGATGGCCCAGTCCGAAAGGAGGTCCACAATTGCGACCTGGAGAATCGTACACAGGGGTTGAGAGAGATCGGGCTTGCTCAAGCGGTCTTCGTTGGTTTGAGCCAGCTCATCTTTATCACGAATCAGTGAGGTCGCTGCTGGTGCATCCGACACAGAGACTTACCAGACACAGACCACGGACAACCAAGGGTATGTAAGTAGCTTTCTGCTTCTCGTAGGCTGGCGTGAAATGCTGGGTAGCACAACAAGCTGCGACCCATCGTACACCATTGCGCACCTTGACCAGTGAAGACAAAGTTGACTTCCAGGTCGCTGGACTCTCGTATGCGAGGCCATGATCGAGAAGTTATCAGCCGCTCGACACTTGTGGTGTGCATATCGCCAAACATTAGGTATGTTCTCCATTGAAGTTTGTTTCTCCTATCACTCAGTGTGAAGGCGATGTCGTTGAGAGTTGATCGATTCTGTGTTCCTGGCCCGCACACATACGAGTGCAGCTCGCTGAGTTGTCGTACCAAGCCAGCTTCATCCGATGCAGATAGTACAAGCAGTCTATTGTCGAGTGCATCTGGAGAGCAATCAGAGCTCCATAAAGAGGTGTGGTCTTCATTTCGTGGAGAGTCTGTTCGGAGAGGTGCGTCTCGTGGCCAACAATGTAGAGCCGTATGACCCAAGCCGCTGAGGGTACTGTATGCATCGTCTAGAATGGCATGCGCGTTGGCACCACCGAATCCGAAGTTGTTGACCGAAATGCGCCGAAGACCCTGTGTAGGCCAAGGAGAGAGCTTCAAAGGGAGCTGGCATAATGGTTAATCAGGATTCTTCAGCCGAAGTCACAAGGTACTTGCCTCTATTCCTAAAGCCTCTGTGTCGATGTTTGGGTTGGTACGCTGAAGATTGATATTAGGAGGAACCAAGCCTCGTTCCTGCATATAGATGGCTTTGACTATCGAAGCCAGCCCACTGGCAGCTTCAAGATGTCCTATGTTCGCCTTCACGGATCCCACAAGCAGAGGTCGCTGCCCGCGCCGGGACTCCTTGAACGCCGACCCGATCGCTTTTGCTTCTATAGGGTCTCCAACACGAGTCCCTGTACTGTGCGCCTCGAAGTACTGCGTTTCTGTCAGACTCAGGCCTGCGAGTTTGTAAGCTCGCTTGATCAGCTCGGACTGTGCCCTGGCGCTTGGCTGTGTCAAGGCAAGAGATCTCCCCGAAGCATTGACTGCCGTCGATCGGATGACTGATCTGATAGGGTCACCATCGGCAATGGCGTCTCTCAAGGCTTTGACAACAAGTACTGTGTATCCCTCGCCACGAGCGTAGCCACTGGATCCTTCGTCAAAACATCGCGCTACACCGTCGTCTGACAGAAACGCGCCATTCGAAAGAGCAAAGTGCGATCCTTCAGGACCGAGAATAAGATTGGATGCACCGATCAGACTGATGCGAGACTCTCGACTGCGTATACTCTGGCAGCCAAGGTGTAATGCATACAAGCTGCTGGAGCAAGCAGTGTCAAGGGACATACTTGGGCCACGCAGGTCGAAGAAGTAGCTAAGGCGATTTGCTATCATGGTCGTGCCTCCTCCAACAGCTTCGTATTTGGAATGAAGATGCTGATCCCGGTTGATAAGCATAGGATATTCAAGAGAGCTGGAATTCGCCACGAAGACGGATGTGTCCGAGGCTGCAATAGATTTCATCGTTATGCCAGCTGATCTTGTCAGCTTCGATGCCACTCATGAGATTTCGTCCATACACACCACTTTCAAGTGCCTGAAATGTGCATTCCAACATCCCTCGATGCTGTGGATCCATGGCGGCTGCCTCTGCAGGCGAGATTCGAAAGAACGGTGCATCGAACTCATAAGGGTTTTGCTTGAGAAAATACCCATGTTTGCAATTGACCTGTATGTTTTAGCAATCGGACGGATTATGATGCCTTCGTGGAAATCTTACAGAGTCCAGCTTGTCGGAATCGGGATGGTAGAAGCCATTGACATTGAAGCGCTCGGTGGGTACTTCTCCCCATGCGCTTTCGCCTTTACATATCGACTCCCAGAAGGCTTCTGGACTTGATTTGGAGTATGGGAACTTGCCTGCGAACCCAATGATTGCAACCGGCTCGAGTGGCTCTGAGCCCATCTTTGCAAGGAATCTCGTCAGATGGGTCAGAGCTTGGGGCTGGGAGAGGTTTGGAAGAAAGAGACGCCGCTTTTCATCGATCTCGCCGCAAGGTGGCTTTCAAGGAATGACCTTTCGAATCACAGAGGACGCCTTGCCTGCCAACGAGCTGAGAATGCACTCCGACCAGCCGCACGAAAATCAGATTCGCTATGCATGCAAGACTCCCTCACTTGGACGCCGGTATGGCATGGTCTAGATGGATGAATCTGGCAAATCTGCCGATGGACGTCGTAAAGGTGACATGAGTTTGGGGGCTGGTGGGGCTGAAGGTGAGACGCGCCGTTGATCAGCAAAGCAGTACCGCACAATCTACCTTCTCACAAGACCGTTGGCGAACGAGTTGCGGACGTGTAGGAGCGTTCATGATTGGCAAGGAGCATGACGCATCTATCCATGTACGCAATATCGTTATGCGAATGCAATCCTGAATCCTGTTGGATCCTGCTGAATACTGGATCCTGTCCTCTAGACTCTGAATCCTGCAGAATCCTTCTCGGTTCCGAGTCTTGAGTATGTTGGGTCCCGCTCTGGGTGGTCAGACGGTGGTATTGCAAATTCCTCCCGTCCTACCCGAGCGGCTCAGCCGCACAAGCTAACTGCTCGGGCGAGAAAGACCTAATGGAATGATGTTGGGCTGCTGGTGTATGTATGACTGCGGAGGCTAGTGATGCATAGTAACAAAAGTGGGTCCGTCACCGTTACTGTAACGGTGACTGTGACTGTGACAATAAGGCCTATTGTAACGGTAACAAAGATGAGTAATCATCTCGTATAGCCTCGTATAGCCTTATATATAGGGGATTCTTGCCTCAGGATCTCACTGCTTCTTTTCCTACCTATATTTCTCTACCCTTTAAGCAGGATGACTAAGTATGTCACAAAAGTCACTGTCACCACTGTGACTGTGACTGTGACAATGACTGTGACAATGATTTCAAAAACCCCTGTGACAATGCAACACTAGCGGAGGCCATGGAGGCTGCATGCACGATGGCTGCAAGGGACGAACGGCTGAAGCGAGCGTTGGGCGGACTGGGCGCTTGTACGACGATATGTGATGAGGGATGTGCCAAGTGCGTCCTCATCTTGACAAATGACGATCATGCGTTTCTTCCAGCCGCGCCATCTTATCCGGGGCTTGTTAGCTGCCGTGCAGAGGAACCACATGAAGCTGAATCCTCCGTGTGCGTAGAGCTCCATCATGGTGTCCGGATAGCACAACGGCGCGAGCCGGGCTTGAGACCGCCTCGCTGATCTTCTGGGGCTGCACGGATGCTAATGGCTCTCTGCGGCCTCACCTCAACTTCTTGCATGTTTCTGTCAACCCTCCTCTGTGTCCTTGACAACGACACTCCTTGCACAGCGCCGACAGTATCTGCTTCTCTGGTCAACTGAGTCGCCATGGCCACCCGACCCATCACCTCACATCAGCCGATCAAGGCCGTCTTCGTAGTGGCCAATCTGCTCTATTGCCTTCTGCTACGCTTTCCTATCCTCGGGCTTTACTTCTTGAGCGCATCCAACCGCCAGGATCCCACCTGGTCATGGAAACAGGCGATCGGAGTCTCGACTGGCAAATTCCTCTTCAACATGGCCTCTAGTGCACGCTTCGCCAGAGATTTCCCCGTAGACAAGACTCCGAAAGACCCCAAACAAGTTCACATTCCAGCAGTCGCACAGGACAAACTCAGCGGAGTCCTTTCAGATCCGAAGGTAAAGCCGGTGGACGTAATGGGTGTATGGTATCCGGCTCAGTTCGATGTCACGAAAGACATCGCTAGCAATACTAAAGTGATCCTCTTCATGTTTGGGGGCGCTTATGTGATGGGAGAGCCCAATCCTGGCGAGTATAGCGAGTGTGCCAGTCCGCTCATATTTGCTAACGAACAATGCAGCAAACTATACCAACACACTCAAGGATCTGTGCCCTGGGCTCAATGCCAAATTCCTGACAATAGGATATCGTCTTGCCGGCTCCTCGGGTGGCCAACCATTCCCTGCGCAGCTGCAGGATCTCTTCAGTGCTTATCAGTATCTGCTCGATGTTGGTGTGGCCTCCAAGAACATAATCCTCGCGGGCGAGTCAGCGGGAGGCAATGCAGTTGTATCATTTCTTCGCTTCCTGGAAAACTCTGCACTTGGAAACCAGATTCCAGTCCCCAGCGCTGCTCTTCTCTCTAGCCCCTGGGTCGATCTTACACCAGATCCTTGGTCGCGTCCGAAAGATGCCCGCTACAAGACTGATTTTGCGGCTGTGAATCTCGTCGTTTGGGGTCAGCAGGCTTTTGTTCCTTCAAATCGTACAGTAAGTTGTCCTCGTGGCCGTACTGTGCTCGATTCATCTAACGAGTCTTCCAGCTTTCCGACATGTGGATCTCACCAGCCGTCAAGCCATTTCGTTCTCGGGTACCCATTTGGATTGAAGCTGGTACAGAAGAGGTTGTTTTCGACGCGCTCAGAGCCTACGCAAGCACTATGGAGCAAGCAGGCAGCGATGTCGAATTCTTTGGCGCTCAGCATGGAACGCACGCTCACATGTGGGCTGCTGGCATGGTTGGCTTTGACCCCAAGCCGAGCGTCGAGTCGTTTGTCGCTTTCATGAAGAAAAGGAATCTCTAGTCATGGCAGCACATAAGTAAGCGTCACTTGCATGAGTAGATTGCCACTGCTACACTGATGTAGCAAGATTACATCTATGAATCATCGTATTGTGGTCTGACGTGCTAAGTGCTCCTACCCATTTCCCAGTAACGTTCAACATATGGCCAGATCATGTCACACGACCGAAACCTGACGTCCCACTCGTACCCCATGGTGCCCCTCCAATGAGTCGCTCTCTTTGCTCTCTACTGTACCAGAAACCACTTTAGTCAAATTGCCAAATCCTCTGGCCGATCCAGACTTTTCGTCCGAGTGGCGAGGTATGAGCGACTGGCTTCGGTTCTTCGACACTAGTCCCGACAGCCATGATCGCATGCTGGATACAGTCTCCAGCAGGGATTTAGAGAACAACACTGGCATAGTAGGCAGGCATGCGCAGATGAAAGCAGCAGCCATTTGAATATTCGTCCAAACATATGTTTGAGTGAAATTAACTGTTCAACCATCAGTGACTCACTCATACTGCGCGATTGTTAAGTTGTGACTGAGCTCACCCAAAATGGTTGGTCCGAGTCTTCCATGAGGACGAGTGAAACCGATCCTGAGACCGCTGGCGATTGCGACGCTGCAATATATGTCAGTACACTGGTACTCTATGATCATCAGGAGCAAAGGTCAACTCACAAGCCACCGACCATGAAGACGAAGGAAATTTTGACCTTGTTCGACGTCTTCATCTGCAGTTTGCGCATCTCCAAGCATGGGAGTGCCATGATCATGATATCGATGCAGATGTTCGTGATCTCTGTGCCCAAGATGAGTTTGGGAAGTTCGATGCACTTCGCTCCCTTCACCAACTTCCAGAAGTCCCAGGCTGCGGTGATTGGCGAACACTGAAAGATCAACACGAAGAATGTGACCAAGAACCATACAACGCAGATGGCAATGGCGACATTGTTGATCTTGCGAAAAGCTGCGTTGGAGAAGATCTCTCGGTAGAACAGTAGGATTGAGATCTTAACAAGCGTAATGACGAGCACAAACAAGGTTTCCGTTACGATGGTATACTGCAGGGCAATCGATCAGTCCAGCTTCGCACCTGGAAACCAAGTACCAATACGAACGTGAGTTACTCTCAGGATAGCGCCGAGGTGTGTCAACTCGGTCGGTTCAATGCTCCCATCGGGATTGTCCACCACTGCATTGCTATCAGCACCAATATGGGTCACAGATGTATCATGTAACTCACTCGAAAACAGGACGCCGGCATACGCAATGAATGCGCACAGGCCCACGAGGATTACATAGTCCGCGATCATGGGACTACGTTTTTTAAGGAATCGACCACCAAATCGCAAGATGACGAAAAACGCCGACAAGGCAAGACACGCCCCAAGGCTGGTGACGATCTGGTAGCCCGTGTGCGTGTAATGGGTCATCTTCGCGAGTTCAATCCGATGGCTGGAAGCAGAGCTTCTCTCAGTGGAACACTGACACGTGGGAATATGTATGTATTTATCCTTGTCAGCTGCCGATGCTGCTCATTCCTTCTTCAGGAGATAGCGCGGCTTGTTGGGAATCCTAAAATAACTGTGCTGATTCGCTCCAATTCCGCGGATGCAACGGACGTGGTACTGCGGCGGAATGCCTAGGTTCGTTCCTAAGGTACGGCTGAAGGCACAGTTGAGTTTCGGGTTAATTGACATGTCCCACCTCCCCGTTGCGACTAGTGTGATTATCTGCAGAAGGTTCAAAGCTACCTTCCAAAAGGATGCATGAGCATCGTTGCTCGACGTACAATTTGACAGCTTGGGGCTGATGAGTCGCTGTGTGGTGGGTGCTGTGTCGCCTCGCGCCTACGAACGTTTGGCACCTAGATTTGTCGTGGGACGAACTTTCGTGGCGATTGCATCTTCATTATACTGGAGGGCTGATTCGAGAGGACCGGTCTTTTCTGACAGCCATTCTTGCGGTGCATTGAATCACTATGGCTGTTCCATCCGCCGAGAGCAGTGTAAAGGAACGTGGAGCGTTGTCCAAGCCTGCTCAAGCACTGTGCATCATCGCACTCATTCTTGGCGTCTTCCTGGTATGTTGTGAGGTGAACCACCGTAAGAACACTGCTAACGTGTCGAGCGTCCAGACTGCCTTAGATTTGGTGAGGACCGCAGAACTCAGAACCTGGTTCCCACTGACTTAGTCCATGGCAAGTCAATCATAACGACAGCAATACCTCGCATCACTAGCGACTTCCATACTCTCGACGATGTCGGCTGGTATGGATCGGTCTTCTTCCTTGTGACTTCGGTCTTTCAACCAGTCTGGGGCAAGGTCTACACGCATCTCAGCATCAAGTATGTTCTTTTGGCAACGCTGGTCATTTTTGAGCTTGGCAACCTTGGGTGCGGTAGGTCACGACCTCAGTTCCACACTTGATTCTGAAAGCTCACAATCGGAAAAGCTCTGTCAACCAACAGTCCGAGTTTTATTGCCAGCAGAGCAATCGCTGGTTTTGGAGGGGCTGGTATCGTCACGGGAGTGTACACGACTATCAGCCATCTTGTGAAGCCTGAGGTTATGCCTGCATTCTTTGGACTGGTTGGACTTGCTTTCACACTCGCGGGAGTCCTTGGTCCGATCGTGGGCGGTGCATTCACGTCATATGTGACTTGGCGCTGGTGGTGAGCAGCGACTCCTCTCGAGTGATGTTTGAATCGTGTTGACAAAGAGACAGCTTCTATATCAACCTGCCTCCTTGCGGCGTCGTGATAGGCATTCTGCTTGTGTTCTTGAGACTTCCAGAAAGCGCAAGGCCTAAAGTGGTTGGTCCTCTCGACTTCATCCTGAACCTTGACGTTTTTGGTGTGACGACCATCATCGGCAGCTTGCTTTGCTACCTCTTCGCACTCGAGCTCGGCGGTATCGACAAATCTTGGAACTCTCCAGTCATCATCGGCACACTGGTTGGCTGGATCGCCTTGACCATCGTTTCCATCGGAGTCGAATATGCCCAGGGTGACCGCGCAATCCTGCCCAGACGATTCTTCAAAGAGCGAGGGATCATAACCTGCTGCGCATATATTTTTTTGTATGTTCGCAAGGTGCAATGAGCACACTCTAATGCTGACCATCACAGTTTTAATGCCGCTATCTATTTTCGGATATATTTTCTGCCGATATACTTCCAGGCCATTCGTGGTGCATCGCCAGAGCGTTCCGGCATACTGTTTCTCGCTCTTCTGCTTCCGACCTGTGAGTGTGCGAGGATTTTGCGAGCATTGCTGTCACTGACGATGCAACTTCAAAGCAATTTTCTCGATGTTGGCAGGTGGGCTCCTTGCGAAGGTCGGCTATTACCAACCGTTTCTTCTTATCGGTACTGGCATTGCAATCATCGGATCAGGTCTCATATACACGCTTGATCTAAACTCCTCGCTGGGTGAAGTGATCGGATACCAACTTTTGGTCGGTATTGGGGACGGCATTGTCGTACAGATTCCAGTGACCGTCATACAAGCCTTCACTACTGCCGAAGACATTCCATCCGTGACAGGCACACTTCTATGTAAGTCATCAATGGCCCAAAGTTGACATGCGTGCTGACAGAGCTTACAGTCTGGCAACTCTGTGGTGGCGTGGTGGGAATCGCCGCTGGCCAATCCATCTTCTCAAACAGACTTGTCCAGACGCTGCCACATTACGCACCGAACGTAAGCGTTATGGACGTGTTGCGTATCGGAGCATATGACGTTGAGCGCGCGATCCCAGCAGCGTCATTGGAAGGAGTCAGGCTATCATATCTAGCCAGCCTTCGTGGCGGTTGGATCATGACCATTGCGTTTTGCGCCATATCGTTTATCATTGCGCTACTTGTACCGCCAATATCCATCACTGGCCGTGTCGGTGCTGCCAAGGTCAAACCTGAGGATGCTGCATGGGCTAAAGAGGGAAAGCCAGCTCCTGCTCATGCGCAGGAGAAAGGGACATCTGTAGCCGTGGGAGAAAACGTGACAGGTGTTTAGGCTATCTCGTGAGAACCGGGTAAATACAATGTCGATGTAAATGCAATACTGTCCTACCTTCGTCTTGCGGACGTCTCATCCTTGCTTCTTCCTATGAAGGCCTCTAGTCACAGTAGGAAAAAGAGTGGGTGCTGCTTCGCTGGGCTAAGTAGGACAGAATCTTCGACATATGGTGCGCTATTCGAGACACCAAGCTGGAATGGAAAAGATGAAGCCTTTGCGTCGCAGTCCCGGGCTCTTGGAAGTGACGCAGTGTTGACAGGATGCCGGTACTTTCTTGAAGTCCGATCCTCTTCGCGATCGCCGCAAATAGCTAGAGCATTACGATAGCGGCTCGATCCCAAGACGCGGGACGTGATCCTTGACCGACTCTTTCACGTGTCATCTACACTTGCGTTGATCCTGAATCACTACACGAACAGACGAGCATGTTTCAAAGCCCTTTGCGACGCCACGGTTTGACGAGCGGACTTCCAATAGAAATATGGAGATAAATCCTTCCAGGGATCGCCGACGTCGCCTCCGCAGCACGAAGGCTGGACGTGAGCAAGATCGCAGGGCTTTCTTGATTCATCTTGCTCCTCTTCACAGTCAGTTGCGCAGCGCAGCCGCAGAAAGACTGCATGTTCAAGCTATATTTTTCGACATGTACACCAGCAAAGACAGCTCGCCGTTTCCTGGCTGCCAATACTTCGCTCTTTCTCATTGCGCAATGCAGGCTGCCATGGAATCTCTATCTTTGCTGGTGCTCGGTTACTCGATGAAAAGGCCAGATCTTATTCAGCATGGCTGCCTAGCATATCCTAGAGCTCTGCAATGTCTTCGCCATGAGCTAAGCATTGTGCCAATTCACCAGCCCTTTGTGCTTCTGCAGACTGTCCATGTGCTGCAACTCTGTGAAATGTTCCATCCAGTCTCGTCTAGTGGCTGGGGATGGAGCAAACACATGCGAGGGCTGGGTGCGATCATTCGAGCTGCCTCTCCTGAGGACAGAGCCTACTGTGGCACGCAAGGACGTCAGCTCATAGAGCAAGACACTAGAGTATCCTTCCCGCTATGGGAGGGACTTGTGGCGCACCGACACATGCCTTCTGGAGAAGAGTTGTTTGGAACGCCGTCTATACCACCAGATATCGACATGTCTAGTCGCCTGGCCAGCGACAGGTTGGTGCCGGACATTCTCAGCTACGCCGATGACATCGTTCAGCGAGGCCGCTTAGCTTCAACAGCTGAGATATCGGATGTTATTGCAGCCATCGTGGGCATGGAATCATGCCTCCACAAATCAATGACAAGTTGGTATCTGACATTTCCGCAGATGGCATACCGGACCACCAGGCTCGATAGCTTGGAGCACAGCCGGATTGGTACGACCGTGACCCGTATCGTTTTTCCATACGCGTATCAATTTCCCAGCATTGCGGCTGCGGTTAAGCATGTGCACTACTGGATGTCTCTTCTTTCTCTGAGGAGAGCGCGGCTTCGAATTCTCAGGGCTGTCAAGCCATCACTTGCGTCAATTCTTGCTCAGTTCGAAAGCACCGACCGCACCGTGAGTCTAGCAGCAGAATGTGCCGACTCTTTGTGCATGAGCCTGGCGTTCATGATTTCCTCAGGAACTGGTTTCTTTGGATTCTTCGCAGCTGTGCCTCCTTTGCAGATGGCATACGAGTGGTTTGCGGCAGAGCGACAGGACCGCAAGAAAGAGTGGTGTCAATCCGTCGCCCGACACCTGCACAAGAATGGACTCGCTGTACCCTTCAGCGCACTCCAGAAACTTGAAGTGGCTTGAAGAGAGCGAATATGATGGAGCCCGACAGGGACTCTCAAGGGTCCGTGCCACAGCACTGTAGACGTGTTCGCTGACTAAAAACCGAGCTTGCTCTTACGCTGAACCCCGTATATGACCACCGCAGTAGCTCTGCCTTCCACAAACCCAAACCATCGTTCAAGGAACCAGAACCCACCATCGCTCCCACCCCGACACTCCCCGATATTTCCTGCTCCCGCCCAGAAGCGTATCGCGGGCACGGCATTCGTGTCCCCATTGTCCACACATCGGAGAACGCGCTGTCTAGGGACCCGCGATGAGATCATTCTATACACTCTTCCTATTGCCTGCGAGCATATCCGCAGTAGGCAATTTCGACTGCAAGCATATCCGCGCGGGCAGCACGTCTTTCGATTTCTCGGCACTGGGCGGTCGCAAATCCGTCAATGACCAACGTAACACGCCGCCATCGATAACGAACACCACCTTCACAATCGACATCTGCCGTCCTCTGCAAAAGCTCAAAGATATTCCTTCACAGGATCAATGCGAATCGGGCACGCGGATCTGCGGAATCGAGCGAGTGTATAATGATGGGACGAATACGACGCAGAAAGTCATCCCCATTGCAGGTGACTACACGGCTTCGAATGGAAGGCACCTTGATGCCAAGTTCTCGAGGCTGAAAGATGGCGCTAGTCATGAAGATGCAGAGAGGGAAGGCTTAAGAGCGGAGCTGCACGGTGGCATGTACGACAAGCAGCCCCAAATGGCCTACATCGAGTTCATTTGCGACAAGGACTGGACGGGGAATGAAGGGTTCGAAGAAGAGTCCAAGCTGGACAGAAGGGCGCAGTCGGAAGACGAAGATGGTGATGGAGATGATGACAAACCACCAGACCTTGACGAGGGCAAGGCAATCCAATGGAAGAGTTACAAGACTGAAGGCGACAATGACGTATTGCGTCTGATATGGAAGACAAAGTACGCATGCGAGGATGCCGCGGACAAGTCTCCATCTAGTGGAAGCAAGGCAGGTTGGGGCTTCTTCACATGGATGCTGATCATTGTGTTTCTGCTGGTGGCGGCATACATAATTTTTGGATCGTGGTTGAACTACAATCGATATGGTGCAAGAGGATGGGATCTGGTACCTCACGGAGACACGATCCGAGATCTTCCTTATATCATCAAGGACCTGGGCAGCAGTATGATGGACAAGCTGCGCGGAGGAGGAGGCGGCGACTACAATCGCGGGGGATACAGCGCTGTATGAAAGTGTTGGATGTCAAGTGAGCGTATTTTGTAGATCAATGGCATGTCACTAAATGCCACTTAACAGGGAAATTTGGCCATTTGCTGTAGTATAAACTCATGTCACCGTAGACTCAAGTAGGTCGTCTGTCGATGATACATTGTTCGAATGATACCACTACCTCCGGATCGAGACCTTCGAAATCTCAATCCTACTGTCTTGCAGCATACGTTTGATCCAGCATGTGCGATGTTTTTGCTGGCGACGGAGAATGTCTATCATCACCAGATGGAGGTGCATGTGCGCATGACGGATGTCGCGCAGACATCTGATGTTAATGTCATTCTATAAGGGCTGCGATAGACTTTACCTGGTCGTGACAGGTGAGCAGGAGAGCATCAATTCGTAGACGGATTTCTTCAGGGACGCTGGAGAAAATGGATGCTGTTACGATGACAACGACGACGGCGCTGCACGGTCGTCCTTGGGAGTGATGGTCGCGATCAATGATTGATGTTCTAGACGCAACACTAGAAGAGGCAGCTGGAGGGGCAGCCTGAAATATCTATCCGCAGTGTATGGTAAAGAGAAGTCAAGGTAAATCTATGTTCTCCAGGCTGTGTCCAAGAGACTTTGACGGCGCCAGTGGTTCTGGTATTGACAAAGCAGTCGTTCTGGCAGTATGGCATCATCGAGGTCTGCTGCAGGTGAGAAGCGGGATATGTCGTGAAATATACTGTACTCTTGGGCACGATGGGATGCACACATGTATATCTTATCGACGCTACCTATATATACAGTAGTATGGATAGACCACAATTTTGGTGATCTCGTCGGGCAACCATACCCCCACATTTCGATCGGTACTTGAGTAGGTAGCTTCATACAAGCTTGCACGCACGGACGGAGCGCTGGATGAGCAAAGTAGAGGAGAAACGGCGTCCCCTGATGTCGGCTCGTCGTTGCAAAAAACCAGCCTGAGAGTACATGTAGTTGTGTAGCACTGTGGCAGTCTTGTATCAACAAGTGAGGGAGCTCTGATGATGGAGCTGTGTGTTGCCCTATGCTGTTCCTCGTGAACCCCTGTATCTGCCGGCCCGCTAGTATCGTGATGCTTGTTGTCATTCGCGACGGACGCCAAAACAACTAAAGTTCGACGCTCGGCCTGACGACGATCAACCCGACCAGACACCAGACACTCAGCCCAGACACCCCTCGCACCACCACTACCACACCACTACTACTACATCAACCTCAAAACCATTGCGATCCTTTCTCGCCGCAACGACGTGGCGCGCCGCACTTCGCCATGGACGCCCAAGCGGCGACTCTCCTCGCGCTGCTGAAGAAACCGTCTGCCTCGTCTGACGCAAAGGTCAAGGAGCTCAATGCCCTAAAGAGCGATATCAAACATTACAGAGTGCCCGAGGGCGCCGTCGCCTCCATCTTCGAGTGTATTCGCCTGTCCATCACGCAGCAGGTTAGTACGCGACACGCGCAGTCTTTCCATTCAACAAGGCATACCCACGGGCTGACATATCGCTTCAGGCATCGTCGACGTTGGCAAGCACCGCATTCTCGACACTGAATCACCTCCTCAAGCGACTCAAGATCCAGGATGCCTCCGGTCATGCCATCACGACGCTTGCGCCTCGATTGTTCCCTTCCCTGCAGGAGCGACTGGGTGACCTCCGAGAGCCTGTTCGCTCCGCCGCTTCCCAGGCTCTGACCGATCTCTACCCCTTTTGCAGCACCGACGTTGAGAATATCATTCAGAACGAAGCCATAGGTGGCTCAAGCGCACGCGCAAAGGAGATGGGAATGCGGTGGGTCCTTCGCATGCACAAAGAAGATGGCATTCCTTTCAAGAGCTACGTATCCTGCATTGTTGCTCGGCTGGAGGACGCCGATGGTCACGTCAGAGAGGCGGGCAAGTCCGTCCTCATCGAATTGTTCGCCACAGCCTCAGGAGGAGCCAAGCTGGACCTGAAGAGACAGTTAAAGGCACACTCAGTGAGACACTCCATCTTTACTCAGATTTTATCCCAGATTGGCGACGAGATGACCTCGAGGCCGCCGACTGCAGACAGACCCGAGCCCTCTCCAGAGCTCACCGGATCGACTCGTTCACTGCCTACACTGGATCATGCGACGAACTTGGCGCAGAGTCTAAATAGTGAAGCAGCACATGCGCCAACCCCAGAAGTAGTTCCTATGGATCCTATCTACGTCCACTCGCAAAGAGAGCTTGAAGATGTCTTCAGGGATATGCTGCCGCACTTTGAGGGCAAAGAATCTGAGCAGAATTGGACACCCCGAGACAAGTCGATTGGAAAGCTGCGGCGCACACTTAAGGGCAATGCACCTACGGAATTTCACTCTGCCTTCATGATAGGGCTGAAAAGCATGATCGAAGGTATCATCAAGTCTGCAAATTCCCTACGGACGACTCCGGCCTCGAACGCTTGTCAGCTTGTCCAGGAGCTTGCGCGAACACTCGGTTCAGCCTTGGACCCACACGTCGAGATGTTCTTACAGACTTTCATCAAGATGAGCGCAAACAGAAAGCACATCGCAGCAGAGAACGGCAGACTTACGGCAGATGCCATTTTCCAGAATTGCTCGTACCACGTTCGGATGGTTCAGCATATCTGGAGCGCCACGCAAGAGAAGAATGTTGAGCAACGACAGTGTACGCCGGAATGGCTCACGATCATTCTCAGACGGCAAGCAAGTTACAAGCACAATTTCGAGAGTTCCGGCGGTCTAGATTTGGCCGAAAAGTGCATCAAAAAAGGACTTGATGATGCCAACCCCAAGGTCAAAGAAGGCTATCGTGCAACATACTGGACCTTTGCGAAATATTGGCGAGATAGGGCGCAAGCGATCATGGCGAAGCTGGATCCCAAGTCCAAGACAGCACTCGAGAAGGACTCCCATAACCCTCACGCCGCTCTTTTCGCCTCGGAGAGCACTTCCGCCGCATCGAGGGCTGCAGCAGCCACTGCGACGACGTCGCGAACAGCTGGGGCGGCGAGCCGTAATGCTCTGAGAGAACTGATGGCGGAGCAACGGAGGGCAAAGGCTGCTGGTGGGCTTCCAGCTCGCCCGAACTCTGCCATGGCCGACATCTCGCCCGCCAAACCTAGACAGCCCGCCTCGTCCAGTAGTCGAAATCCATCGAATTTGTCAAAGGTCCAGAACCGTAATGTTTCGACAGCTTCTCATACTTCGGCAGCTACAGAAGCACCTGGATCATCGACGGCGAGCAAGAAGGGCAGCTCCCTGATGTCTGGTCCAGTCCGACGTCCACGAAGGCCTGAGATACAGAGGCCGCAGACTGCAGATCCATACGCTTCGCGGCGAATGTTGAGACCTGAGACACCCGCAAACGATACACCACAGGGAAGCCCACACAAAGGCACAGGCGCCTCGAAAGGCTCCATGGCGTCTTCGATTGCTGGTAGGAGTGGCGGAAGATCTGCTATTCCGACAGCCAGTCCAGGTGGAAGCCCACTGAGGCGCAGTCCCGTGCTCATTCGTGGTCGGCCTCAGCCGGAGAACAATTCGAGACCGACCAGTAAGGGGAGCATCGCCACGAATGGTGATGCGACAGCGGCTGCACAAGAAGATGATCTTACAATGGTGCTTCCCAAAAGCTCGATGCTTTCCGCTCATAGAACTTTCTCTCCCGGGCATAAGCGTCCAGGACAGACCATGTCGGTAGATAGTGGGCGGATGGCATTTGCTGAGGAGGAGGACGGTTTCACGATGGTCATGCCTGACCTCTCAACAGCTCCATCACGTTCTGGATCTCCACTAGTACAACGCAAGCCCATGCAGGCCATGTTCGATGAGGCCCGTGAGAGGGTGGGAAGATTGTCGCCGGAGGTTGAAAAGCACATGCGCGCTCACTCTAATGATAAGATTGATGCGACCATTGCGGCTTTGCCACAAGCTGCATTGCCACTAGCAACTGATGTCCAGATCTATGAGGATCCTTTCACCGAGGGAGCGACACAGCCCAGCGCGACAGAAGAGCGCAAGGTACTTGGCGAATTACCGGTCAACGAAAACGTGCGTCTGCACAGTCCAACGCGAAGCACGACCTCAGGCAACAGCCCTGCCGGCAGTCCCCATCAGCCATTGGAATCTCGTATGCCTAGTATCTCGACTGCTCAGGATGGGTCCGAGGTGATGCGCAACAAGAAACTGCTGTCGTCTGGCATCGAGCGGATTCGTTCAAGGACTCTGGACGCGCATGGCTTCCGCAAAGTTCAGGACGTAGTGAAATCCAAGACCGACATTTGGGATGGTGGAAGGAAGTACGACGAGCTCATGACTGTTGTCATTGAATACCTGCGAACATGCGACGACGACCATAAGCTCAAACAGCAACCGCAAAAGGCAGCGGGGTTGAAAGTACAAGCTCTAGGACTTATTCGTGCATTGCTCGCGTTATATCGCAAGGATGCCGTGGCCTGGCATGCAAAAGCACTCGTGACTGTCCTGGCCTGCAGGACCGGCGTTGACTCCAGCAGTCACCTCCTGGTGGACATACAGCGCACGACAGACGACATCATCCAGGACGCAGCGCCGACCAGCTGCGTCGATGGTGTGCTGGAGTTCCTAATCACGCTCCCGGACCATCTGTCTCGCACAATCGCCATGGCCGTGGTGGTCTTGCGACAGCTCGTGATGAGCGCAAAAAGCAAAGAAGTGGATCTCGGGCTCGAACGCAGGTCGCGTCTTGCACAAACAGCCGCGCGCTACCTCAACGACAGCGACTCGGAAGTGCGAAAGGTTGACGTCGACCTGGCCAGCGAGCTGTTCGACACTTTCAGCACCAGCAAGACGGAATTCTGGAAGGAGTTCAAGGGCGTAGATGAGAATCGTCTGAGTCTCCTGACATACTACATTGCGAAGAAAGGGGGAGTGGCGACGCAATAACACGATGTTCGGTAAATGACCTCTTGAGACGCATGACTTTCGGATCTGATCAGCGACGGCGTTGGTGGCGGCTTTGCGAATAGTTGGTCCTTGTAGGAATAGCAAAATCTATGGACAACGACGGCGCACACGATTGATCGATAGAAGCGAGTACTCGCATAGCGTGAGCCTGCTCAGTGGTTAAGGCACGTCTCATGACGACATGTATTTTCCAAGAAAGGATGATGCGAGATCGAATGAACATGGCAGGGCAGTGCCAGAGTAGTAGGCGCTCGAAAAGTGGACGGCTAGAGGCAGGACGACACACGTACTCCATTCGTCGACACGGAAGAGAAGGTTCGGGACTATGCGATGGGAGGGTGTGCTGCATCTGTCTGCTCTCTGACGCGACAAGCGTCCGTGTTAAGCTATCTATTGCGAATTCGATCATTGGGCGAGAGAGATATCTGGTGTGCTAGTGTGGGTCGATCGGTGAGATACGAGATGTGCAGTGATTGTTATGTGTCTATCCCTTTCGAGCGCGGAGAGGCAGAGGCAGAGGCAGAGGCAGAGGCAGAGGCAGAGGCAGAGGCAGATGGGCTAGGCAAGAGAGCCCGGATAGGGTCACGATGATCGGAGGCGTTTCAGGGTCTTGGTTTTCTTTTCGGCGGCGGTGGCGGCGGGTGATCGGCGTCGAAATCGACCCGACACGTGAGCGCCAGGGATATATGTTCTGTCTATCTGTTGTCTGATGCGTTTAGTAGATGTGACTTCAGGCAGGGTGTCTGACTGCAGTGCTGTATGGGAGCGCGAAAGGCCAATAGAAGTGACAGCCGCTGTAGTGATACGGTATGAGCGGTCGCATGGAAGATACAGTAGTACATGTAGCTGTAAGCTAGGAAGAGCGGGAAAAGGCAATGCAATATAGATGAAGCAGCGAGTGGTGCACCACGCTCACGCTCACGCCCACGCCCCCGCCCACGCCCACGCGACTGCTGGTGACCAGACGTCTGCACGATGTGCCGAGTGAATTGTTGGTGGGCCCTCTGTAGGATGTGGGTGGTGCTTGATGACTACGGCGAGTGCGCACGTTAGGGGTAGGGATTCGTTTGAGGATAGTGTTTCAGCGGTGTTCTACTCTCACTCTGTCACGTTGTCGCGGCTGTTCGTAGCGGTACATTCAACGCCATGGTTCAGAAAGGTGATCTGAGAGGCATGAATCGCCGCATCCTCGTCGCCTGCGCCGTGACAGCAGAAACACTACTACACTCATCACACTCCCGTCAGGTACTGTGCCTGGACCACTGTTCGAGGCGCAAGGTAAGGTACGGTGGAAGTCACTGCAATTAGAGTTTGTGCACGAGCCCCCGTCCCAGAGTCCCACCGGGATGCATTGCGCATCGCGCATTGCTTCATTGCTCATTGCTTCTCCTGCATTACAAGTACTGCATCAGCAAGATACTTCCCTTCTCCAAAACCCCCCAAGAGAGTCCCGCCCTGCAGCAGCATCCACGGCTGCTCAATGCTGACTGTGACCTCGACTCGGGCGCCAGACGCCATCAGCAGGCCAGCCACGTGAGAGAGGACCCCAAGGCCCGCTCCCTGAAGCGTGCTCGGAAGCCAGGAGCGAGACACTGCGAAGCAGCCAGCAGGAGGATCAAGAGCGACTTGCGCAGATTACATATTGTTCTCCTACAGCGTCGCCATACCATCCCATCTGCGCGACCCTCGGCCCCCCCCCCCATCGCCTACGCCCAGCCCGTCTGCTACCACCCACGAGGCAGGCGTACCTGCGTGTCGCCATTGCCTGGAATAGCCTGCCTGCCGCCCGCCCGCCCGCCGACCACCCGCTAGAAACACCCAAGGGCACTTATTATTACTGCGTATCTCTGCCCTGCCTCATCACCTCATCAGCAGCAGCGCATGACTGTCGTGCTGAGTGTCCACTCTACCACTACGCCGTCGTCTGGGCGAGCATTCCATAACGCCCACCATGGCCGCGACGCTGGAAAGCCCATACCCGCAGAGCCCATTGGACCCAGAGGATGTCGTCTACCCCTGCAAGGGCTGTGGAGAGGTGAGCCCGCGAGGATCGCAGTTGGCTGCTCTACCGCCGCAGCACATGTGAGCTAATGGGACGTGCCACAGATTCTTGAGGAGGGCAAAGCCTTTGAACTGGGTATGTATTTGTCCTTTGTTGTCCAGCTCGTCCTTCCGAAAGCACGCGCTGACATCTTCGCAGCTGGCAACCGCTGGCACATCGATTGCTTCCGATGCAACACTTGCGGCACGCTACTCGATTCCGATGCGAACCTCCTGCTCCTCGGCGACGGCTCGCTCATATGTAACAACTGTACCTACAGCTGCAGCGCGTGCGGCAATAAGATCGAGGACCTCGCCATCCTGACTGGCGACCAAGCCTTCTGTTCTGGTTGTTTCAGATGTCGCAACTGCAAGAGGAAGATTGAGAACTTGCGATATGCACGCACCTCCCAGGGTATCTTCTGCATGAGTTGTCACGAGAGTTTGATGGCTAGACGAAGAAAGAAATCGAGGACGCCAAAACCTACACCGGGGACAGGCACTCCTGGTGCGGAAAAGGCTTTGCCATCGCTACCTCCAGGTGCTGCTGTTCTAAGCGCCTTCACGCCTGAGGGCGAGACACCGCCAGACGCATATTCAGAATCACAGACCACGCCTCAACAGCAACAACCACCACGGTCGCCGAGAGACGGACACTTGAGTTTGCGAAACGCTGGCGCTGCTAGCGGCTTCCGTCGCGACGCCTCGCCCTTGTCCGACGAAGTGACTAGAGGTAGGCTCACATGTGCCATGTGGCTGAGACTGCCTGTCGAATAGCTGACCCTGTTGATATAGACGGCCCAACCCTTCCTGCTAGCACATACAATGACGGCAGGTCTACCCACGTCTCAAGTCCTGTCGACGATGACGACGATTCGGAGCGTGGCTTCCTCCCCATGGCATTCGATCCAACACCAATTGCTGCGCCTCCACAGTCCGGACAAGCACCACCTTCAATACAGCGGAAACAGCTGCAGCGCGGTCCAGATCCGTCTCCCCCAGCGCAAAAGGAGAATCTGCCCCCTGGAAGAGACTACTTCGGCACAAATGGCGGTCTGTCCACGAAATCGGCCCAGCGCACTGGACCTGGCTCATCGCGCTCCGTGTCCACTGAGAGGGAGCAGGAGAGACAGCCAAAGCCCAGTCCACACATTCTATACCAAGACAAGGGAAGGAATAGTAGAAAGCGCGATACTTCGGGTGCCAGCACACCAGGCGGTTCCAACACAGCTTCGCCAGTCGTGGCTAGCTCGCAAGAGCGAGCAAATACCAAATCCAAAGTCCCTCCCCTGGCCATCGACCCCAATACACTGGGTCAGCAAGATGGTTTCAAGCTCCAGGAAGTACCGACTTCGGCAAAACAGAGGTCACGAACGGGCTCTCGAGCAGGCGCCAACTCACCGGTAGTTGTATCTCCTGTCGATAGCTCTCACAAGCATGCCAAGTCGGCGAATCGACCGATATCACCTGTTTCTCTGGAGTCGAATTCAGATGTTAACCCATTCGACGACCCGCGGCGCAAGCAGGCTTCGATGCTGGGTGAAACACCCGTGCCACCGAAGCACACAGACAGAGGCTTACCACTTCGTGGAGACTCGCTCAATCGGACTGCGCTTAATACGAGAACGACTGAGACGAGCCCTGTTACGCCAACAACAAAAATGGCACCAACGTCCTCTAAAATGCAATCGCAGCATTCGTCGCACATTCGCGCACCTTCAACATCGTCGATGCCGTCTTCCTCCAATGATGTCCAGAGCAGCATATCCCGTGACAACAGCCGCACGAGACCGGAACCGACGCCACCTGTCAGAAGCAGTTTCGACGCTATTCCGCCTCGTGCCGCCAGCCGACCAAGTGCTCCCAGCAAGTCTGTTGCAAATGACGACTTCATCGCACCCAGACATGCTCCACCTCCTCCAATGGGCCACAGAGCACACGATTCTATCAGCACAATGCAAAGCATTGATGATGGGCAATTATCTCCAGCCTTGCGCAGCGCTGGTCTACCTAAATACAGCTTGGACGGTGGCTTTTCGATGGAGGATGATATGGCGCGCATTCTACGTGGTGAGCAAGCGTCAAATGGACAAGGGTCGGTTCTTCGACGAGTCTCGAACGCGGTCAAGCACGGTCGAAGCCACTCAGACCGTATAGGTACGAATGGCAGGTCTCCTAAAACATCCTCAATCGATATCAGCTCTCCACAGCCGACATCGAGCATCACTTCCCCGGCAAGCGCTGACGCGCTGGAATCGCTGCGAGCTTCTTTGCGTCGTGCTCAAAATCACATCACTGAGTTGGAGCGTGAGAAGATGAGCCTGCAGGACAAAGTTGACGGGTCAAATGACATTAAAGCTGTCAACACTGAACTGCGTGAGAAACGATCCACCATGGCATTCTTGGACACCCAGCGAGAAATGGTCGTGCGAGAGCTAGAAATCATGACCGAACATCTGACCAAAGCAAAGGACAACAACAAGCCATTGGATCTAGGAACGCTCAAGACCGACATACTACGTGACTTTGCAGAGTCCCTGCAGAAATTGAAAGACAACATGCACGCACAGATCGAAGACCTTATGCACAAGCGTAATGAGCTTACAGACGAAATCGGCAACCTCATTCAGATGAAGGACAAGGGTTTCCAGGAGTACGAGTCGCTGTCTTCCAAGAACGCACAATTGCTTCAGCATAACAATGAGCTCATCCGTAGCATTCAAGGCATGTATCAAGACAATCGCTCTGCTGTCGGAAACCCTGGCTCTGGAGCAAACGGTCTTGGTATCTACCATCAAGGAGCCAAAGTGGACGTGTCTGCAGCTGAAGTTCGCAGTCTCAACCTGGTGAGCACAGATCCCTCGATGCCAAATCTCCTTCAAGATCCGGATACAGACCACAGAGTCATGAATGCACCACAAGTGGTAGATATCCGCAAAGTCTCCAAGCCGAACAAGTTCAACTGGCGACGTGGCGGTGAGAAGATCACAGGGAAGGTCACCAAGGGCATCAAAGGTGCCTTTGTCGGTAATAATCCTGCAAACTCGACCCAAGGCTATGTCATTGGTCAACCATACAACTCGACCCAACAGGCAGTGGCTGGTAGCGAGCAAAGTAGTATCAGCACCAAGATGACGGACGACAGTAGATCCGCCATGAGTGGAGGCTACGGTTTCTTCAGTCAGAAGAACGGCGGCGGGAAGCAAGGTACTGGCCTGGGCCATCTCAAGAACAACAGCAGCACAAACCTTGTGCCTGCTAACGAGCCCTCTGGTGAGTTGCAGAATCCTCGCATTTCGTCGAAGTTGAAGCTGACAGCCACAGTGCTATTCGGATCTGAGCTTGGAGCCCGTTGTGAGTATGAGGGACGTCTTATCCCCAGCATTGTCACCGTTTGTATTCAGCAGGTCGAAGCTCGCGGTATGGACGTCGAGGGTATCTACCGCAAATCAGGTGGTGCTGGTCAAGTCAAGACCGTCCAGCAAGGATTCGAAAATAACGGCAATCTCGACATTTCCGATCACGATCTGGACATACATGCCATCACGAGTACGCTGAAGCAATATTTCCGAAAGCTGCCAACACCATTGATTGTGTACGATGCATACGACCTTCTGCTAGAGGCTGGACAGATCCAGGATAGGGAGAAGCAGATCTCTGCACTGAAGCTGGCCGTCGATGAGCTTCCGGAAGCTCATCGTGACGTTCTCGGATACTTGATGCAGCATCTGGCCCGGGTCATGGCTCATGAATCGGAGAATCTGATGACACCGCTCAATCTCGCTGTTGTCTTTGCGCCGACTATCATGCGGCCCTTGTCGATCGAGCGCGAGATGAGTGACATGCAGGCTCAGCGAATAGCTGTCCAGGCACTCTTAGAGCACCAGAAGACTGTGTTTGCCTCTGAAGATTAAGAGGGCTACGATGACTGCGGAATTTGGCATCTACAGCGACTGCTGCTTTGTTTTTGGATTCGAACACGACTGTATCGAAAGCCGAAGAATACTGGAAAGTCATGATCCTTCGAGGCTGTGCTTTTGGACACTTCCATGGCGAGGCGTTTGGGCGCAAGGTTAGATGCAGACCGCACTTTGACAGCGAGGCAAGGGAGACCTTTTGAAGAACGAATCGGATGGGATCAGCTATTTGTGTTCTGATGGTCCCCTTGATTGCGCAAGAGCAAGATTGGATTCATGGGAGGAGGATATACCCTTCACACTACTTCGACTCTGCTTTCATTGATGTTTCTGCCTTCCATTTCATATTTGGCGACTGTAGGTGGAAAGAGCGTTTGAGCTTTCTCGGCAGGTAAAAACAAGACGAGACAAGACAACACTCATACTACAATAACGGCAGAACAACCCTTTGGATGCATGTGTAAATTTGGTCGAGTGAACGTCACTAAAAGTTGCTGTGGCCTTCCTTGATGTAGGATGACTTGGCGAGCTGTAATGCGCTCTTTAGAGCAGCATATACGTAGGTGAGAGCAGCGTGAAGCAGTCGGGTAGGAAGCGAGTGTGTAGAAGCAGGACAAGCGTAGACTCGTGATCAGTGACAATAGGCAAGGGAATATCGCCCTATGGAGGGCATGAGCGAATTGCCTAGGCACAAGAAAATTGTTAGGAAGGGGACAGCCCAGGTGAGGTGATTCCCGTATGGCCCATGCACGCCGCGAAAGTGGGTCTGTTCCAGCGAGCTTCCCCGTGCACACCAGGAACAACTTGAACCTTTTGCATTACCCTCGGCTTCACAACACTCCAAAATCCCATCCTCTCCATCAACTCACCACAATGTTCGCCGCACGCAAGGTCTCGCAGTCTGTTCTGGGCGCTGCCTTCCAGCGCAGAGCCTTCTCTGCCACCGCCAGCAATGTATGTCTTTCCGCAAGTCCGAGGCCGGCGGTTCGAAGCATTGGCTGGGATCGAAGCTGTTTCACTGACATGGGATATCAATCGCATAGGCCTCCAAGGTTGTTGTTCTCGGCGCCGGAGGCGGTATTGGCCAGCCGCTGTCCCTACTCCTTAAGCTCAACCCACGCGTCAGCGAGCTCGCCCTCTACGATATCCGAGGCGGCCCAGGTGTCGCTGCTGATGTTGGCCACATCAACACCAAGAGCAATGTATGAGAGAGAGAGAGAGAGAGAAAGCCATGGGAGTTGGGTAGGCAGTTGCTAAGAGTCATCAGGTCGTCGGATACGAGCCAACTCCAGAGGGTCTCGCCGCTTGCTTGAAGGGTGCTGAGATCGTTGTCATCCCCGCCGGTGTTCCCCGCAAGCCTGGCATGACCCGTGATGGTATGAGATGTGGATCCTATCGAGATGGCGCATAGCATTTCGCTGACAGCACGAACCAGACTTGTTCAACACCAACGCCTCCATCGTTCGCGACCTCGCCAAGGCTGCCGCCGAGAACTCACCCGATGCCAACATGCTCATCATCTCCAACCCAGTCAACAGCACTGTGCCCATCACCGCCGAGGTCTTCAAGAGCAAGGGCGTCTACAACCCGAAGAAGCTCTTCGGTGTCACCACCCTTGACGTTGTCCGTGCCTCGCGCTTCATCTCGCAGATCAAGAACACCGACCCAGCGAACGAGAACATCACCGTTGTCGGTGGACACTCAGGCGAGACCATCGTTCCTCTGCTCAGCCAGTCCGGCTACGAGCTTACCGGCTCTGAGCGCGACGAGTACGTCAAGCGCGTGCAATTCGGTGGTGATGAGGTTGTCAAGGCCAAGGACGGTGCAGGATCTGCCACTCTCTCCATGGCCATGGCTGGTGCTCGTTTCACCGAGTCGCTCCTCAAGGCCGCTCAGGGCCAGAAGGGCGTCGTCGAGCCTACCTTTGTCGACTCGCCGCTCTACAAGGAGTCGCACGGCGTCACCTACTTCGCATCGAACGTCACGCTCGGCCCCAACGGTGTCGAGGAGATTCACCCAGTGGGCAAGGTCACCGAGTTTGAACAGGGTCTCCTTGACAAGTGCTTGCAAGACCTGAAGGGCAACATCGAGAAGGGTGAGAAGTGGGCGCAGTCCAACCCACCCAAGTAAGTGGGGAGTGAGTGAGGGAGGGCTAGGAGCTTTCGACATGTGACAGTAGTCCGGCTCTGCGCTGGACGGAGGCTTGGATGCATAGAAGAAGCAAGCGCCTGTAACCACTTTTGTAGATTTATATAGCGCGTTCAAAATGTCCTTGACTTCATTGCCTTCTTTCACGGCTTCGCCGTCGTGGCCAAGAGTTTGAATAATCGAGGTGCACTACCTACAAAACATACAGTGTTCTGGCGAGTGAGCAGCAGCAGAAGCTTGACAGGTCACGAGGCGTGCAGGAATTGCCGGATCGGACATCGAAAATGGGTCCTGACGGAGAAAGAAAGAGTTGATGCACCTCTAATTTACTCAACACTAGGTACAGCAGCCTGCAGAAGCCAACTGACGTGGGTCAACCTTACGCGCGCAAATGATGAACCAACGTCAAGACTGTCTGACTCTGGTGGGTCACTTGATCAGTTTGCAGAAGCTTGGTGAGGTCGAAAGACATGCATGCTACGGATCATCATCACCATCATCATGGAGGGCACGGATACTATGGTGCGTGCTCCTTCCTATGGAGATTCCGTCGGGGTCGGACGGAGGATCTTCTTGACTCGCTCGCACAACGCAGGCTCGGACGAATGGTGGATTTGCTACTTGGTAACGGGATGGAGAGAACTCGCGATGTCGCCAAGTAAGCAAGCAAGCAAGCAAGCAAGCAAGGATGATGGTGGTGGTGGTGCTTTTCTTTGTCCGTCCCGACAAAAACGTCGTCGGGAAATTCTGCATACATGCATTCGAGTTTCATTGTAGTTTGACATTTGCCCCTTGGGATGCCCAGTATTTGATGATGATGATGATGATACAGGAGGACTACGAACAGGCATGGTATGAGGTTGACAATGGCGAGGTTGCTGGTGATGTTTTGTTTCTTTCATCATGCAGCAGTTCAGTCTCGATATCTATGAAGCTTCTGAAGTGGCTTGAGGTACCTCCGGGATCGTCCCCCACAGCCGTCGCCGGGGACTCCAGACTTGCGCCGTCGGGTTGATTGATGCAAGCAAGCGTGGGAGGATTCGGAACCGGAATCGATACAGACTCGCTCTCTGTCTGAGCTCTCTGAGCTCTCCACCATGGCTTGAATTTCCTCTCACGCCAGCCAACAATGTGCACGGCACACAGCAGCAGCTGCGCTACTAAGGTTCATAGTCGCCGCGATGGCAGCAGCTAGGACGACGGGTACATGTAGGAATGAGCGAGCACATCACATGACTCGGATGGCGGGTTTCTTGTACGGTGGCCGTGGAAATGGTGCACATTAATAAAAGACAGCCAGCCAGCCAGGCCAGACCACTGCAGGCCAGGCTCGTGCTCTCTTCTGCTCCCCCTTCACCATTCCCCCGTGGTTTGTTGCTGTTCCTGCTTGTCTGCCCGGCCACCTTTGACGCGCGACTCCCGACCGGCTGATGAGAGCAGAGTACGCGCAAGTGAGCGTCGTCCGTCTGATCATTTCAACACCCCTTGTCTGTGCAAGCCCTAAGAGCACGTCGAAACGTGGATATAACTCGGATCAATAAAAGCATAACGTTACCTACGCACGAGAGGGTGAAAAGAAGGCCAGGCAGGGTCATCGTCTGCACGTGTGCCGTCAAACTGCCTGTGGACTGGACCTCGGCTTTGCGCGTTGCCAGCCGGCAAGAAGTTCACTCGCGGCACGTCAAAACCAAGTGCACATAACGAAGACGACAGTCTCGGATCCCGCGCTCCAATCTCATATCAAGCCCCCGACTCCTCCTGGCATGTTCGCCGCGGTCTCGCGAAGGCAAGGCCTCGTTCACGCTCTCCCTGCAACTTCCTCCATCTCCAGATTGGCCGCAGCTGTAAGTCGCTCTGCACCGAATTCCCCCTCCCACGCGACGACGACCACAACAACAACTGCTGCCTCCGTTGCACTCTGATGAGACTCTCTTCTGACCGTCGTCCTTCCTCACCCGCAGAGAATCAATATGGCTCCCCAGCAGCAGAAGCGCAAGAGCAGTGGCCTGCCAGAAGGTGAGCTGCTTCGTCCCGTGTTGCCCCGTCGCTCCACCCCATCCATCCATCTAATCTCATGCTAGGCTATGTCGAGGACAACTCCAAGGGCGCCATGCTCAGATTCGAGGACAATCTGCCCAGGCTACCTGTTCCCTCCCTCGAAGACACCGCAAAGCGCTACCTGAAGTCCGTCCATCCTCTCCTGACCCCGCAAGAGTATGAAAACACCAAGATGGCTGTCGAGGCCTTCCTGAGGCCCGGCGCCATTGGGCACACGCTGCAGGACAGGCTGGAGAAGCGTTCGAGGGACCCCAAGATCAAGAACTGGCTGAGCGAGTGGTGGAACGTCGCGGCATACCTGGGTTACCGCGACCCCGTCGTACCCTACGTCTCCTACTTCTACAGCCATCGCGATGACCGGAAAAGGAGAGACCCTGCCAAGCGCGCCGCCGCGATTGCCACTGGAACGCTGGAGTTCAAGAAGCAGGTCGATGAGGGCTCACTCGAACCCGAGTACATGAAGAAGCTGCCCATGGCCATGAGCTCCTACATCTGGATGTTCAACGCATGCCGCATCCCAGCCAAGCCCGCCGACTACCCTCTCAAATACAACTTTGAAGACCACCAGTACATGCTTGTCATTCGCAAGAATGCCTTCTTCAAGGTGCCGCACCACCACAACGGTGTCCAGCTCAGCACCAAGGAGCTGGAGCATCAGTTCCGACGCGTGTACGAGATGGCCGAGAAAGCTCCAGCTGTTGGAATCTTGACCACGGAGAACCGTGACAACTGGACTGACATGCGTGAGCGTCTGATAAGCTCCAACCCAGGCAATAAGGCTGTGCTCGAGGCGATCGAGGCGTCTTCGTTCGTAGTCTGCTTGGACGATGCCGCTCCCATCACCCTTCACGAGCGCTCCCACCAGTACTGGCACGGCGACGGCAGCAACAGATGGTTCGACAAGCCCATCCAGATGATCGTTTGCGATAACGGCGCATCCGGTTTCACTGGTGAACACAGCATGATGGACGGCACACCGACCCATCGCTTGAACGACACCATCATGCACTGGATCTTCAACGAGAAGCTCGACTTTGAGAACCCACAGCTCCGGTCTGACATTCCCGACCCTACTCCTCTGCGATTCAAGCTTTCAGGCGAGAACTACGCCGATGTTGCACTCGCCACCACCCACCACGTCGGACTCATCAGCCAGCACGAACTTCGCGTCGAGGCATACCAGGGCTACGGCAAGGGCCTCATGAAGAAATTCAAGTGCTCGCCTGACGCCTACGTCCAGATGCTGATTCAGCTCGCGTACCACAAGTTCTACGGCAAGAACAGGCCAACCTACGAGTCTGCAGCTACCCGTCGTTTCCAGGAGGGTCGGACCGAGACCTGCAGAACCGTCTCGGATGAGAGTGTCGCTTTCTGTAACGCTGTACAGCACCCATTGGCATCTGACGAGGAGTGCCGGACTTTGTTCAGGAAGGCTCTTGCTGCGCATACCGAGTACATCACGGTCGCCAGCGACGGAAAGGGTGTCGATCGCCATCTCTTTGGTCTGAAGAAGCTCCTTCAGCCTGGTGAGGACGTACCAGAGATCTTCAAGGACCCAGCCTATGCCTACAGCTGCAACTGGTACATCAGCTCTTCGCAACTGAGCTCCGAATACTACAACGGATACGGCTGGTCTCAAGTCATCGATGACGGATGGGGGTGAGTCTTTCCATACATCCGCACGATATATCATACATGACACTGACGTGAACCCAGAATTGCATACATGATCAACGAGAACAGCGTCCAGTTCAACATCGTCAGCAAGAACCTCGGCTGCGAGCGCATGGCTTTCTTCCTGAACGAGGCCGCACAAGACATCCGTGCCATCATGGAGAGTGAAGGTGCCGCCAAGAGCCGATTGTAAACACCACATTTTGTCCCTCGAACCGATGATCTGAGCAACAAGATATTTAACCTGAAGGAAAGAGAAAGAATCTATAAACCGTTGATGTTTGGTACGGGCTGCATAGTTGTACTTGGTGGGCAAGGCACTGGCGAGGGCGCCATGGATTTTTCTAGAGATATTTTCTGCCTCGGATGAAGATGATTACCAATATCATCGAGGAAAGATCTGTCTTATCTGTTTTTTGTGTATAGGGTTCGAAAAGCTCCAGAGCTATGTAGTGGTGTGAGCCGATCTCGAAATGCATTGTCATAAGAACATTGAAACCATTTCCATCCTTGGTGATCATTCTCGGTCCTTGCATCATTTGAGGCCATCCAACGTGGACGTGGCGTACGAGGAAGAAGAAGAAGAAGAAAAAAAAAGAAAGCTTCGTGGTTTGCTTTCTTTTCGGATGTTCTGTTGACTAGTGGAAAGGGCAGAACACCTCACGAGGCGGGTTCTATAGAAGGGCGAAGGCAGCAGTGTCCCTTCAGAGCATTGGACACGGAGGAAATCACCCATCATCACAGTAGATGCGTGATATGACATGTGTACTTGAAAACAAGTCATCATCATTCCATCGTAGCGCTCTTTGCGGGGAGGATGTTTCAAGAATCTGATCAGTACAAATGTATGTACAGAAAAAAAGATCTGGCTTGGAGAAGGAAACTTCCGAGGTGTTGAACGATTCTCTCTCCATCTCCACACATATGACAGAAACAGATCCCTTCTTTTTTCTTGTTGCGCTTGCGTTTTCAGCAAATGGTGCTTATTTTTTTTTCCTTCGGTTTTACTATCTATCTACGCTTTCTCATTATCACTACTCCGGGTAAGGGGTGGAGGGAATACTACATGTACAGGTCCTGTTTTTCATCTGAAGGGGGGGTTTTTTCTTCTTTCCTGGCGCGAGGTTTTGATATATATCTATGGGTAAGCGATCGGGAGTCATGTACGGAGAGTTCGTGTGTGGAATACTGTGGGTTGATGATGTTTTACTGAATTGAGAAAAATTGCCGGGTTGTTTCAACAAACTCTATTTGGGTCTTCCTTCTAGAGGGTGCGAGAAATCAGACTGGTAAAGAGAAGTTCGAGTCCATGCCTTTTGTTTGCGGCTGTAGAGGTTCTGCTCGACTGAGATTGGGAAAGAGGGTATTTTGTCGTTGTGTTGCACGGAAGACGTTTGGGATACTGGGCGGAGTAGTAGGAGAGCTCGAAAAAGACAGACTTGGAGATTTGTTGGGCTCGGTATCGCCGGGTACGAGACCGCAGTGATGATGATGATTTGACGGTGACATGAATGACTCCTGTGGCCTAGCTGCAACTTCGTACTGTTCACACCGGATAGATGGCGCGCTTTCCGTAGTCCAGAAAGTGTCGACTTATTCGTAATGCATCCGTCCATGGTGACGGTCGTGTACGCAGCATTCGATGAATCGAGGATTCGGCTGAGTAAGTCTCCCTCAACGCAGTTGGGAAAATATATTCGTGTGGTATATACAGAGGCATTCTCGCTGGTGCCCTATGCCATATCAACGCCGCGGTAACACAATCCTCACTTCCGTCCCTCGTTACTCCTTTGCTTCTGCTTTTTGTGCTCGCTCATACTCGATAATTTGTTTGCTCCAGTATCGTGAAGGGTAGAATCGGTCGGACTTAGGGACGTGTTAGTACTCATATACCAGCACCTCCATTCCTGCCATCGCGATTTGGTGTTCAACGTACTCGAGGCATCTCGTTCCTGAACTCATTGGCCGCGCTGTAACTCCATGCCATTCCCACAATGCCAACCATGACTACACCCATGATGGCAGTGTTTGCTTTCCAGTTCTTCGGCTGCGAGTACCAGCCTCCGGCGGGCGACCAGACGTGCTTTGGGTAGCTGTTCCGGCAGGAGAGACGAATTAGCGATCTGGGAGTCGTCGCAATGGCTGTGGCAGCTGCGACTCACGGGACCTTGCCTCCTCCGCTCTGCAATGTCTGTGTCGGCCTCATTGTGGTGGAAGTGAGGGAATGTGCTGCTTGTGTATGTGTTGTGTAGAGCGGCACGAAGTGGACCAGACGCCCGAGTGAGGTCGCAATGCGGCGGCGGGCGTGTCGGAGGAGAGCTTGAGGCTTGGCTGACTGGCGCGGTCTGAGGATCATTGAAGCGAGCGAGAAAAGTCGAGACACAGGCACACGACACGACACCCACCACCCCATCCACGTCCACGTCCACCAGCCTACCAGCCACTCTCCCATCATCAACACGCTTCTCGTCTGCTCGCAAGCTGATGCTGTGACCTATGAAAAGCCTACGCCTGGACCGCTTGGCAAGCCAATTGCAGCCTCCAAGGAATCCGCGGTTGTACCTCTTCCTCCAGCGATGTCGACGTCCCTATTCCACCCAAGATGCGATTTCACACCCGCGCTCGGGTCTGCGGCAGCAATCACAGCAAGCCACCGGGCAATGGCAGCCACGAGTTCTGTCTGTCGATGAGCAGCGACGAGCATCAACAGCCACTGCAGCAAAGGAGGAAGATGATGGGCAGCCCGACCAGGAGGAGGCTTCTGTAGAGGCAATCCCTCCCAACTTCCCATCGCCACGAAGGGCTGCGCGATCAGCAAAGCTTTCTGCGCTACACGCGAGACTATCATTGCCTGCCAAGCTGCCGGTACAGACACTGGCCAGATGCTTAATTGATCCATCGGTGGATCCTAGACCTGGATATAACAACAGCCCATTGGCAACCCTTGGCCAGGAACTCATGGGCTACCACACGACTGAACATCTCATGTGTCACTATCCGCGCTTACCGATGTCTATTCTCTTCGCCGCGATGTATGCATACATGGGACCAGCGACATTGGCTGCTCTGCGGAAAGAATGGGGCATTGAGCCCGTGGCAGCGCCTGGCCGCGAGGTGGACCCTGGTCTGTTGCAGCTGAAGAGAGTGGCCGCCGGAAACTCAATGACTGAGGACGGGCAGATGAGGTTAAAAGACATGCCACAGGTTGGAAGGTTACGAAAAGGGCGAAAAGGGGAGCGGCAATACAATTACCAAGGCGGAATCAGCAGTTCAATCGTCTATAACGACATGTTTGGAGACCGGCATACCGACATCCCCGACAAGCCACCATTCCTCGGTGCTCCTGTTGCCGAAACAACAGAAGATTACACACCCGCTGGCGAGGAGTCGGTAGCACGAAAGGATGTCTCGCTGGACGCTCTTCTATCCCATCAGGCATCACAGGAGTTCTCATTGGACACGGAGCCTGCCACTGTTGAAGCTGCGAGTGCAGGCTTCGTTCGTGCTCTCGCTGGAGCACTTTACCTTCACGCGGGATCGCAAGCGACCAAGGATTTCGTCAGAGCTCATATTCTCAGTCGACATCTCCCACTACACACACTGTTCAACTTTACACATCCTACGCGAGATCTTGCTACATTGTGCAAGCGAGAACAATTCGAACCGCCGGTCGCTCGCCTCATCAGTGAGACAGGACGACTTTCTCGACATCCAGTCTTTATTGTTGGCGTCTTTAGTGGGAACGACAAGCTTGGAGAGGGTGCCGGGAGCTCCCTGAACGAAGGTCGCGTTCGAGCTGCTGCGGCAGCACTGCGATCGTGGTACCTATACAGTCCGCCAGACACTGAAATTGTTCTGCCTTCTGATGTCGAGGGTGCAAATGCCGGCAAGGTACCCTGGAAGCCGCAGTCGGTTGACATGGGCGAAATCATCACCTAAGATTCATTCGACTTCTTCGCCCCTGAGGCTATTGTGTTAAGATTTAGCTATCTGAAGATGAGTCGCATCGAAAGTGAGAATGGGAAGGGTCGTATAGCGCTGCATTGCTGGTGGGGGAATGGTGTCACATAGAGCCTCGTTCTCACACTGTACAGATACATGTAAAATCAATGACATCAGCCTTCTCTCTTCATTGCGTGACGGGGCGATCAGATGACGGTACTGCACGAGAAAGCAAGGCGATGGCAAGTAAATAGTGAAGAGTCATGGTGTGTCTGAGGTGGAAAGATCCCATTTCGACGCCGAGGCAATTTGCCGTCTGTCATTTGCTCGTATTGCATGCTAACCTTCTGGTGGCCATTCGCAGCAAAGCAGGTCTACTTCTCCCCGGATTGCCATTTTCTCTCCACCCAGCAACAACAGCAATCGCACCGCAACTCCGACATCGCGACCCAATCCCTGTGGGGCGTGACGTTTACTTCAGCTTCTTCTTCGGGCGGAGCTGGTTGGTGTGTCCGCACTTCTTCTTGCGGCAGTTGGTGGCACGAGGTGGGAGACGGGCCTGATCTCTGCGTATCAGTACAAAAGAGCGCCAAGGTCATGTGTGTGTATTGTTCGTTGAACAAGTTCCCGACGTACGTAGCACTTTCGGCAGATCATCTTGTCGCAGTTGTACTTGGAGGCGAGGGCCTTGAGCGATGGCTCAATGATACCACCACGCAGACGGAGAACCAGGTGGAGAGTCGACTCCTATTATCATTCAACACAACTCGTCAGCAATCGCCATTCCACCAGGAGAAGCAGCCAAGTCTCTCGCTGCTGCTGCTGCTGCTTCTTGTTCTTCTTCTGAGTTGTCCTTTTCGCACCTTCTGGATGTTGTAGTCCGACAGAGTTCGGCCGTCCTCGAGCTGCTTTCCAGCGAAGATCAAACGCTGCTGGTCTGGGGGAATGCCCTCCTTGTCCTGGATCTTGCTCTTGACATTGTCGATGGTATCGCTCGACTCCACCTCGAGGGTGATGGTCTTGCCCGTCAGGGTCTTCACGAAGCTGTGCGATAATCTACGGTCAGTTTTGCGGGCTTTTTGACACGATTTCCGGAGGTCGCGGTCGCGAGGCGCACGTACATCTGCACTATCGCGATTGTCAGTACTTCCACATGAACATTTTGAGCAATCGGCTCAGGCTTACTGTTTAGAGGTCCTTGAGATGATGATGATCTTGACTCTGTGGTCCAAGATGTTCGGCTTCGTGACCTCGAATTAACGGTGCAAGTGATTACATAATGAAAGCCAAGACTTCTGTGCCTGAGGCATACATCTGGAGCGTTCCATCCCGTCACTAGTAATGTGCATATGTTCATTGCTGCCTACGAATCTATACCGAGAGCATCTTTAAGCTCCGAGAAATGACTCTGCTGTTCCTCTGCTAGCCTTCCTTCCGTCTCGCCGATGATTGTGTTGATCAGCGAGTAGTTATTGAACAGGAATCGATCTCGTTTCCTCGCTTCGGCGATACCTTTGCTGAGCTTCATCAAGAATGCCTCAAAGTCGCCCCGTAGCCTTCCAACACTATTTGAGACCGGCTCATCATCACCGGTCTCACTACTAAGCGCAAGGATGCCTTGTAGGAAGTTTGCGAACCGCTGTGTAAGCGGATGAGGAGCAGTCGTCTGACTTGCGGAAGGCGAAGCAGTCAGAGTCAGAGCGGAGGTCGTGGGCTTGCCTGGCAGTGACGCAGTGACCTTGCGAATTGAATCACAGTGGGCGTCGATGATCTGCTGAAAGCGAGGCCAGAGGAGCATGTTGGTGCCGTTGATGTAGCCCTCGACGACCGGTACTTTGCGCCTCTGCAGCTCGAATGCGAAGTGCTGATTGAGACGGACGCACGTCAGCACACCCAACGCGTCGAGAGTCTGCTCGATCAGCTGCTTTGTTAGAGCAAAGCCGAGGTCAAATGCGGGCTGGAAAATCTCGTTGAATTTTCGATTCGTGATTTGGAATGGTTGTTTCGTGAAGAACTCGGTGAGGAAGGCATATTCGGCACATGCATTATCAACCAGGGCCATATTGAATGCGCGAAAGGGGACCTCCAGGTAATGTGTGCCCTTGTCGTCTTCGGCGGCGAACGAGGGCAAAGCAACGGTGTTGGACGATGCAAGTACTTCAACCCGGCGACCAATGGAAAACGCGTCGTGGGGTGGACCTGTCTTGCCCCGTTTGATTCCCGAATCGCCAGCAATGACCTCAGTTTGATCAATAATGTGTACGGTCAGCTTCTCGATTGCGGCTTTGTAACGGGAGAAGTTGTGCAAATAATACCAGCGCATCGTGTTGCTGTATGCTTGCGAAATTTCATCGGCGAGTTGCGGTTGCTGCTTTGCCAAGAAAGCAAAAACCTCCTTGTACCTCAAGAAGCTGTTCTGCTGAATGATCTGTGCGTTGATGCTGGGTGATCGAAGAGCTTTTATCTGTGTCACCACATAGTCTCTTATCCGCTCGACGGCTTTTGTTGAGACATCCTGAAGAAAAGGCTTGATGTCCTGAGCTGCCTTGATATCTTTTCCTTCCTTGATTCTAGCGTCGATCGTTCGGGATCTTCTTTCCAAATCGTTGAGAGACTTGATCCATTGCTCGTCCACGGTGCCTTCTGTGATCTTACGCACAACGTTGGGCGCAACACTGAATGCTTCTACCTCCGGTCCAAGAGCTCTCTCAACCGCCTTGCGCCTCTCAAGCTTATTGTTCAGAGTCATCGACCGGCTTTGAAGGGTTTCTATTTCGTTCGACACAGCTGCCAGCTCGGCTTGAAAGCTCGTGAGATATGATTCTACGGATTTCAAAACTTCATCACAGGCAACAATAGACTTGTGTAAATCTTCGAACTTGTCCTTCTCTCTTTCAAAATCCTGTATCACAGAAATTTCTTCGACGCGGCTTTCTTTTACTGGTTGGCCTGCGACGAACTCTTCCAGGCTAAAGCCCCCGAAATCGATGTTTGGAGCAGTCGTAGTATCGATGTCTTTCAGAGTGTCTTCATTGGAGTCGTGTTGCCTGATCGGGCCAACTATGCTTTCCAAAATCTCGAGGGGATCAAGTCCAGCACTGTCTGGTGCATCTGCCAGCTGAGTCTTCAGATTCGATCCATGATTTATTCTAGCCGAAGCCGGCAGACTCTCTGTCGAACCGACGACCGAGGCGAGGGACAGCGACGAGCTCCTCTGTTGTATCTGAGGCCTTCTTTGAAGCGTACTGGATCCTAGCTGCGCGGACCTCCTGGGCACTGGCGAGTAGGATCGACTCGGAGTGGGCGACGGCGTGGTGTCTCGTGACTGGACCGTCAACCGCTCCAACCACATGCTCATTGTAGAGGCAATCCCAACAGGCGACGAACATTCACTTATGACTTCGTCGACACGTGTCGAGCTCTCATACCAGTCCTGGAGCTCGTAGTCGCGCTGACCCGGTGTCAACAAGCGGCGGATGCTTCCAGGCACTAGCCGAATTAGCGCACAAGAACTTCCTCCCCTCCCACATCACATTTGCGCAACAACCCTCGCTTTCTCGTCCGAGATCACATCTCTCCACGCCACACATCTACAAACACACACCACTCCCCACCGCCTCCTTATCATCACACTCATTAGCCACCATGGCCGACGACGCCCAGGTAAGCCGTCCCTCGCCCTGGCCGCCCGCACGAAGCCAAGCTGGATATCGCGTACCCCGCTGCGGGCTGCGCAATACCGCCATGTTCTACGGCGCCTCGACGAGCCCCGATGCAGACGTTTTGGCTGACATGAGTCTCTGCACAGCATGAGCACACCTTCGAGAGCGCCGACGCCGGTGCCTCGACCACCTTTCCTATGCAATGCTCTGCCTTGAGGAAGAACGGTCACGTTGTCATCAAGAACCGCCCATGCAAAATCGTCGAAATGTCCACCTCCAAGACCGGCAAGCACGGTCACGCCAAGGTTCACTTGGTCGCCATCGACATCTTCACCAACAAGAAGTTGGAAGATCTGTGCCCCTCCACCCACAACATGGACGTCCCCAACGTCTCCCGTCGCGAGTACCAGCTGGTAAGAGCAGAACCTCTACGGGGTTGGTCAGATAAATGTACTCACACAATCACTGTAGCTCGACATCACCGATGACGGTTTCCTTTCCCTCATGTCTGACGATGGCTCCACTAAAGACGACGTCAAGATCCCAGACGGTGAGGCCGGCGACAAGATCAACAAGCTCTTCAGAGAGGAGGAGAAGGATACCAGTGAGTTCATGCAAACGACTATCCATTTCACTCGATATACTGACAAACGCGCAGACGTCATTGTCTTGACTGCTATGGGTGAGGAGGCCTGCATTGACGCCAAGGAAGCTCCAAAGGGTGCCTAAGCGCTTCGCAAAGATGAAGCGCAGCAGTATCGGTCAGAGCACGAGCGCTGCTCTTGAAATTCAGGACATGATATCTTATGGGTATTACGACAAACAACGGAATGCGGCATGAGCGGTGTTGTGATGCGAATGATCTTCGCTATGGATAGTCGCTTCTTTCCTGCCGAGCGCAATAGGTCTCGTCGAAAGTATCTATGAGTAGACGACGATATATGAAAAGCTTGCTACGGCTACAATTTACAATAATTTTCCTTCTATCGTCAAGTATATGACTGATGCGTGATCGCTGAACTTGGCCTGAGGCAGCACTTTGCATTCAATAGTCCCTAGGCGGTGGCTGTGGCTGTATTTGCTGTGTGCTACAACTCATAGTCAACGTCCAACAACAATCAAGCTTTTCTTTTCCGCCACAGCCAAGCACATGAAGAATGTCACAAAAACGCAATAGCAGACGGCCTGAGTGCTCCCAGGACAATTGTGGATCTCGCCGCTTCCACGTGGGTGACGATGGTTTCACTTACTGCGATCAAGGTCACCAGCAGTCGGAGGTATCTAAGAGAGATCACCACGTGCAGGTCGTCCGACTAACTTCTTCGCTACAGCTGGGGACTGTGATCGCCGGGGATACCGGTGAACTAGTGATACACGGAAAAACTTCAAAAAGGAAAGACTCGGATGCTGAGTCTCAAGCAAGCAAAGGTAGGGTCAGGGATAAGATCAGATCAGTGATGCTTGAGTTGATAACAAACATTTCGCAGTGTCGGGCTTCACCGGTCCCAAAGCATTTGAACATTATCTGCTATGCCTGCAGCTCATACTGAGAAAGCAGCTCCGCTGGCTAATAGATATACAAAAGCTGCCCGACGAGCTCGAGACTCTCGTGCGAGACCTATGGGCTCTGCGCCTGCAGAAGCTGCAAGCAAAGGTCCCTCATGACTCGGAGACAGATACTGAGGCGGCTTCGTCGCGAGTCTTCAGTTCGCAATCGGAGGGAGGCTCGGGCACAGACTCTGAGGCAGCTTCATCGCATCGCAGCCGCACAGGCGGTCGCAAGAAGCCTGGTAGTCCTTCCCTCACCGATCTCGTTTGCCTGATTTATGTCGGGATACTGCTACTCAGGATTCCATTGACAGCCGCCGATCTCCACAAGATGGTGAATGACGGCGAGCTCCTCTTCTACAGCGCTATCAAGGAACTACCACTCGGAATGAGGACCCGACTTCCCGGCCACTTGCAGGAACAGCTCGAGCCCCAGAAACTCACTACGCCAGATGCGCTCCACCGTAGCATCCTAAAGATGCTCTCGACCTTCAGTTCAGACTTTGGTATGGTCGTCCCGCCAATAAACCATCCTTTGGTACTCTATCGGTGGCTCAAGAAACTTTACCTGCCCCTCGAAATTTACGTGGGAGCGCAACGCCTGTGGCGACTTCTAGCCACCGACTTTACGTTCACGTTAGACGCGACCGCTAGTGTGTCTCGGACAAGAGAGATGCGTGTGCCCGAGATCCGACTTATGTGCCTGGTCGTTGTCACGACCAAACTTTTGTTTCCGTTTGATATGCAGAGACGATACCCTAGAGCTGCGAACGATCTGAATGCCTTGAAGATGGACTGGAACCGATGGGCTGGCTTGCAGTCACGGGAGCAAAGTGTGGTAGACCAGGTGACGCAAGAACGTCAGCTCTCGTTTCAAGATGCCTTCACTATGACGGAAACAAAGAGTCTTGACCTGGCCGATGCTCAGTTGGACCTGTACCTGGACTGGTACGAGGCTAATATCGCATCTGAGGAGATGCGCGATCGTGGCCGCCAAGGTCGCGAAGTGGACTTCCGCCGTGCCCTCTTTGCAATGTTTCCTGCCCAGCGCCAGCGGAGCAAAGGCCTGGATGCCGGCAAGACGAGGGAATCTGCGAGCACCTCGGTCGAACCACTCATTAAGGCTCAAGCTGGCCTGAGTGCTGGGCGCATCATCAAAGATGGAGAGACAGAGGACGTCCCACGTGCTGGAAGCCTCTACATTCAATACAGAGCTGTCGAAGAGCTAGACGGTGCAGTAAGAGTGTTCTACGAGAAGGCCGCCTGCTTGGCTGGATGTTCCTTGCATGGACTGGTCCGGGCCGTATTCTCGATGGAAAGGAAGCTAATGACTGTTGAGAAGCGTTTCAGAGAGCGTCAAGACGGTGATGTGCGAGCATAGGATGTGCGGGAGCGGTCCTGCGAACTGTGGGAGAAGATCCACTACCACTACGCAACCTGTTGTGTCCCCATGTTTCTGAGTGAACCCACGTTCCTCCTCGTGATTCGCATTGGTGGCTCAAAGCTTCCATGTGAGCTGTTCCATCGCTTACTTTGAGATAGCAAGCATGACTTTGCAGTCTCTGCCACCACGTTGTGTGGCTGGGGGATTTGGTCTTCAACCATGGAACCACAGCTCGTCTAGGTTTTCTTCCGTGAAACCGTTGCAATGCGATTGGGTCATTGGATGTGCTGCCCTGTTCGAATTAACAGGCTGTGGTGAGGCTGACGACGGCGGCGAAGAAAGCCAAACGAGCGTTCCTTTCGCTATCGCCGCAAAGCATCATCGCACACCTCCGGACGCTCATCAGTGCTCGGGCGTCAGCCCATCCGACCGATCATGGTCTATCAGCCCTAATATTGTTCCTATTTCGGCGTGCGTGCTTGATGGGCAGGTGATGAAGGTTGCGTGGTCCTTGCATACCGGACTGCAGGACCTCAATGTTGACCCTTTGGCACGCAATCGTTTCCAGAGTGCTACCGACATGAGGAACCACTACTGCTGAACCAATCTCGGAGGTTATGCACTCATCTGCGAACCCTACGTGGTGGCCGATCGTTCATGCATGCTGCAGGACCGAAAAGTTGCCGAGTAGGGGCAAATATGCGAGGGTCGCCAGTTGCTACTGAAGCGCGCGAGACTCAGGAAGCGTGGCGAGCAGGGACTTTGCATGCAATTTTTGGCATGTCAGCAGGGCATCTCCAGGATGGCATGGGACAAGACGTAGGGTTGACGAAGACGGTGTGACGGCGTTGATGACAGCACCTAGACAAGGGGATGAAGTTACCAGCCGGCGCGTACCGAGCAGGGTTGCGAGTCATGGACCAGGGCATCCGTCTTTCCAGCCAGGCATGGGACCTTGCAGGCCAGATGGGACCAATATTGATGACGGACGGCTTCGGTCTCGTCACGGCAGCCGACAGGAAGAGATTTGGTTCCATGTCCGTGGACTTGTTGACGCGCTGGATCGATGTCATCGCGCAGACATTGGCACGCTGAAGGTCGGCATCACTCAATGCCATATGGGGACGAGATGCACGAGATAATGCGATTTTCGAGGCCTACGGTGTCCATCGTCATTCGATAGCGGCAAGAAGGGCAAGAAGGGCATTGGAAGCTAACAGCGGCGACAGGAAGAGGCCAGTCATGTAGACAGGCCGCGAGCTCGGGGTGATGTGGCCTGGAGATGGCGTACGCAAACGCCATCCTATTCCATCCAGTCTGCATTTGCTTCGGTGCGCCTCGTCCGCCTCGTCCGCATGTGGCAGTATAAGGGGATGCAGCCGGCTCGAAGTGGTCAGGCGGGTCAGCGTGAAATGAATGTGAGTTGCCATGCGTGGTAATAATCTGCCCCCTACCGTAGTCGTCTGCCCGCGGGCCTTGCCTCCAGTCCCCACAGCCGACAGAAATAGGTAGGGCGCAACGGCTTGCTGCTAGTCTCGCTCGCCTGCAGAATTCACACAACCACACATCGTCGACCACGACCACGACCACCACCAGCACCACCACCAACAGGGCTCTCTCTTGTCGGAGTCTGCTACGACCGCTGGCTCCCTTGTACTATCAAGCGCAGCGGCGCCGCATTGATGCCCGCCCGCTCGTCCGTCTGCCGTTGCTCGTCGGTCGTCTGCCGTTGCGGGCGTGCTGGGCCACCCCCTCTGGCCCCTCTTGGGCGCGCTCAATCGCATCGTCCGCCCATTCGAGCGCGTCATATACACGCCGCACACTGCAAGGGCCATCATATTGTCCGTCTGCAACTGCTTGTGCCTCTTTTGGGCCCGCCCGCCGCCGCCCTTCAGTGAGCAATGGCGAGTGCCAGGCCAGCTCACACCGACTACAGTGCTATCTGAGGTATGATGACAAGCGCGTAGACAGCAAGCTTGCTGCCATGCTGAGCCATTCGCCGCCCGAGAAGATCCGAAGCAGGCACGACCGTTAGCGGGACTATGGGCTAAGTGATGTGCCACGATCCTCGACAGCCTGCTGCTCCTTTCGTATCTAGTCGTCCTGATAGACTTTTAAGCTTCTTCGCTGCGAGTGCGTATTGGCAAGGATGCTATACGCTTTCCAAAGATAACAGCTCTCCCGAAATGCCACCATATGCTGCCTTGACCACCCTGGGAGGCCAGGAGACGAAGGAGACACACTAGCACTAACTGCTCTTGTTCCCCAAGCATACAGCACGCACGACCCATGGCTCGTCATTGCGCCAGTCATCTGCTTCCAACTGCCCTACTCGCTCTCCATGGAGGACCTACCACCCCGACGGCTTTGCCTCGTCTTCCTGAAGCGTTTCTCTCAGCAAGATCGCCGTTTTCAGTCACTCATTTGGCCTGCATTGCTTTTCTGACGCTGCTGCTTCTTGACTGAGAACTCCCTCGTCCGTGTATACTGCCTTTGTGCTGCTTGTCGCGAATCTCTTCCGGCCTTTCAGCGCCTGTCATTGCTACGACTACTATGGTAACGAGCATCACTACTATTTGCTGCCGCCCGCTGGCGCAAAACAAGAGACACATCGACCCATCTGTCTAGCAAAGCTTACGATCGTGCCCCTCGACACCTCTGAAACCAACACCACGTCTTTTGACTCAGCGCGCCAACGCTCTGGTTGTCATTCCACGGCCAGCTCCACCGACCTGGGTGCCGCACACACCCCACACGCAGGACGACTAGCGCCCAGCTCAAGATTCGCACAGGACGGTAAGCTTGCGAGCCTCCTTTGACCACCAGGCTCGCTAGCAGGCGCACTTTGTGCCCACAGAACCGCATTACAGGCGTCAGAGGAGACGGTTTGTGGTACTCCACAGACAGATCGGCCCTTCAGGTATTTGGTAGCTTTCACAGGGCCCGGACTCGCCCACGCGGGCTAGCTTCCCAAATCAGGTGACTTGAACCACATTCAATCGCATCGACATTCCTGGCGCCCTATACATCTAAAGCCTTCGCTGTGGCCGCGAATCCGCCGTGCTGGCAGCCAACCAATATTGTTCCTAAGAGACCCAAGATCGCAAACAGAAGCCGAAACCAAAGAGAGGTTCGTTGCCCCGACCTTCCTTGCATAACTATCTGCCCCCTCTGCCGCCAGGGCCCATGAGGTTTTATCTCCAAACCCGAGGCCATTCCAGGCTCTGCGGCATGAAGCACACTTCCCCCACCTCTGAGTCGAACATCCAAATCATCCACCAGCCTCGCCTCATGCGTAGGACAAGTCTCTGGTCGAGGGGCGCGGCGAGAGTCAACATTATTGTCGATCGTTTCATCTGACAGCAACGACAGCCACCGGACCCATAAGTTTGTACGGCGAGCGGCGCGTTGCCGACAGATTCCTTTGTTCGACGGTATGCCCAAAATACCGGCTATCCTAGACGTCGACGCAGAGTGCTGACAGTCTGTGCAGGCACCTTGATTGATTGCGCAGTCAAAGAACATTGCCGCCTTAGCACTGTTATTTTGATATCGTGCATCGGGTAGGCACAGTAGCGGGTTGCCAGGTCCTTGGTAACAGCAACGGGAGAACCCTGCAATCTCCTACGAACTACTGGATAGCCATTTTCTCGCGAACAGGGCGTCATTCTTCGAGCGGCAGCAGGGCAGACGTCGCAGTCTGACACTCACATCAAAGACGGCCTGCAAGTTCATGCATGTCTCGCACCGGATGCTTGCCTGTCTGTCCACCCCACTAGTTCATTCAACCCAACAACCCAACGACTTGGCCCTGAACTTGATAATTCCCGCTCGCCCTCATAGAGCGTCGTACGAGCTGCAAGAGCGTTCCGCGCCGCCTACATTCCACTCGCTCGAAGCGCAACTTTGTGAAAGCAGACGTATGACTTCTCACGTAAGTATTATCCATTCGAGCACATCCACACCCTTGTCGCAATTGCGATTGATCGTTACGAGGCATTACGCACGAATGATCGGCGTGGATGCCTACCACCTTAGCAGACGGAAGGATCACAGCCGGGCGATGACTAACTTTTGAGGCCAGCAGATCGACCGACGAGACAGCAAGAGCGTTGTTGTCATCGTGGATGAAGACTGCGGCATACCAACAACTGTCGTCGAACACTACCAAGCGAATATTGAGGGCGACAACGGGCCGCTCATTGCCGCGTCGGATCCACGCAATTACTTGTTGTCGATGTCGGAGTACGACCACTCCAAAGCTTACGATGTGTATGGTGAGTGCACTCTCTTGACTCTGCCTGTGTATGTGCCTCTAGCCTTGTTGCCTAGCAGCATTCGGGGAAGCTGGGAAGGAGTCCGGGCGACCGCCGGCCTCTCCCACCATAAGAGCGTGTGCGTGGGATGTGGGCATGTGAAGAGAGGAACAGGAAACAAGCAGGTGACCACTCGGACTGACTGACTGACGTAACCCTCCAGATTACCACCACCACCACCACCAACAATCCGCAGCCACACGACCTGCGGGCCAGACTGAGCAGCAACATCACGCCTACGGGGGATTTGTGCATCCTGCCTACCAACCTGACTATGTAGCTACTCAGGCGCCGCAGGTACCATCTGGTCTGCCACAATCATCCGCCACACTTGGCCTGCTACCCTCCGGGCAAGAGTATGGACCACCTGATCCCAACTCCTACTACGGTCAGCAGGTTGCCGCTCAATACCCTGCATATCTGAACGCTCCTCCTCGCCCAGTCCCGGAGGTAACAAACTACATGCCACGTCAAGGACTGCCAGGCACGCGAGTAACCGTCTACTTTCAGAGTGTCTATGATTTCGATGATCCTCAAGTCACGCCAATCATGATGTTCGGCCACAAGCGATGCGAGAGCATCTTGCGCAAGTCTCCCTCATCTACCAATACATACTCATACGCCCTTGAGGCAGATGCGCCTTCATTTGCTTCAACCAATTCGCCTTCTCTTGTCGTGCCGTTGCACTTGTTACTGGACGATGGAACCGCCGCCTGGGAGTCGCCCTCGCTGGAGTTCGGAGCGTTTACGTATGACCCAGAGCCACCGAATTACTACGCACTTGACTCTCCACAGATGCCGATGCAGGCGCCGCGGAAGCGCAAGCTCTCCCTAGAATCATCTCCTCGTCGATCACCGGTGAAGAAAGCATCGATGCAGCATATCGATGGCTCACAAATGATCTCAGCAGCCGCAGCGTCGCCTTTTCGACGGCCAAGCGTTCCTGAAACATATCAGCAAGCCCGCCGTTACAGTGAACAGCCAGAGTACCAACAAGGATACGGCACTGCCCTTTCTCGCGTATCGTCTCAGCAGTATTACGCTACAAACGGCCAAACTACTCCTTCCGTACAATCGGCGCCGAGCCCTTGGTCCTACGCTCCAGGCCCGCCACACAATATACGAAGTCCATCTGTAGCGAAGAGCCAGAGCTCGCAGCTTCTGCCATCACCCTCAGGAGCAGTTGCGCCGCCTCTCATACGAACGTCGACTATGCAGCAATCTCCCGAGATACCGACCGCTGTGCTGCCCACGGCAACAGTGGGCTTCAACCCTTACACAGTCTATCCTGCAAATGCCAAAGCAATGCTCAAGATCGAGGGCGATCTCAACACCATGGCCGATAAATGGACCTCCGAGGAGTGGGAAGCAAAGCGTAGACTGGTGCAGTTCCGACGCAGCCAGTCTGGAAGTGTCATTAGTGCAACATTCGAGCCCGTCACACTGGAAGACAGAATTCCAAACAGCATCTGCGTCAGTTGCATTTGGTGGGAAGAGAAGCAAGAATGCTATGTCACCTCCGTGGACACAATTTCTCTGTTGGAGTCTCTGGTCGCAGTGCGCTTCACAGTAGAGGAGAAAAACCGCATCCGGCGCAACCTCGAGGGATTTCGTCCAGCGACCGTGTCAAAGACCAAGCAGGATAGCGAGGAATTCTTCAAGCTGATCATGGGATTCCCTAATCCTAAACCCAGAAATATTGAAAAGGACGTGAAGGTGTTCCCGTGGAGGATCTTGGCCACTGCACTGAAGAAGATCATTGGCAAATATGCAAGTCATCCCTGCATTGCATATGCATATGCAAATTTGGCTTCATGCGATTTGTAGCTAACACTTTTGCAGTCTGCAAGTTATGCATCCACGGCAGGTGCTCTGCACACACCCACTGTGGCGAGCTATGCTGCCAGTAGACCATCTGATGCCGGCATCGAGCAACGACCCATGGTATCCCCACGCTCTTCCTCGAGCTCGGCGACCTCTCATGGTCATGTATACGCCCCGCCGCAGCACATGCCGACAAACATGTACGGCTCGCACCAAGCAGGACTCGGGCTCGGGCTCGGGCCAAATGCAGGGCATCCGGATCTGCGCATATCAGTACCTACGTCCGCAGGAGCACAAACAACTTCCTGGCACCAACCATCGCCACACTATTCGTCCGAACTTGCGGCTGCCAGTCGCACTTGGGACTTTGGTGGCTATGTCGGAGCCTCGCCAGCTTACTCATCTCAGCAGCGCATCTCCTCCCTGACAGGGCCCGCCGCAATACCCTCGGAAACTCGATTCGTGCCCTTGCACGATTACGAGGGCCACGGTCAGCCGACTACTTCGTAAGGAGGAGGTGTGCGACTGCGTTTGAGCCGCTCCGTCGGGCACTCGTATGGTGGTCATGCGGCTATCCGCGCCTGGCAGCCCACGAGTGCGACGCTAGCCGCATTCGAGCACTCTGCTTCCTGCATCACACCATCTTCTGCTGCATCGCCTTCTGTTTCAGCAATTCACTCTCCTTTGTTCGCCTCTTGTCCTGGATGACCGACAAGGTCGCAGGATCTCGACGCAGCTGCCTTCGACTGGCCAAGGTCATCTGCTTCTTCTTCACCTACCCAACAACGATTAATTAGGCCTATCAGCCTCGGACTTCATTTTATCTGGACGCAGCATCGCGCCGGCGTGTTTTAACAGCAAGCAATGTGCAAGAATACACACATTCGCAGGAAGTTTTATGATACCCCTTTGGTTTTTTTTTTCTCTCTTTTTTGCTTTCGGTTATGCAACGTTCAAATGCACAGCGTTGTGTCCAGGCGGAGTACACGAGGGGGAATACATCATCTGCACTTGCATCACATGGCATATCGACAGGCTCCTGTCTGCATTAATCTGATCGCTTTGTTACCAACGGTTTGCCAGGGAGGGGGGCCCATCTGGCAAGGACTAAATTAGAAGAGAGTCTGTATGATACAAAGAATACTTAGTCGATGAGAACATCCCGTGCTTAATCAAGGCCAGGCGATTCGCTTCTGTCTTTTCGCAAGTTTTCTTCCTCAGCTTTACACCTTGACTACAGCTATGACGAGCGTATCGCTTTATCACTCGAGCGACGCCATGCCGCTCTTGACGCATTTCATGAATCATACATCTCTCGCCAATAGCGAGCGCTTCTTTCTTGGCAGTCGGCTAGATTTTCGAAGCACAGAAGTGTAGGGAAGCAGCAACAATGTGGAGAGCAGCTCGCCGGCTAAATATGATGCCTATCATGCGCGGAAGCCATCCTGCAGGCCACTTTGACCGTTTCCCCGCAGCCATTATGCGAAGGATTCGGCAGAGGGGCATGCAGCGTAGATGACAGAATCGCATAGAAATGACGACAGCTCAATGCCGTGTGGGATCGCGTCGTGACGCTCTTCATCACACGTCTTATTTCTCCTGGCGGGTATCTTTTGGACGTCGAAACTCATGTAATACCAGAAATGGGAAACCCAGCGGAGAAGAGCGTTGCGGATCGCCTCGAGGAGAAGAGAGATGATGTCGCGACTTCGTCGACGTGGGAACATGCGAATGACCTTGACTTGGGGTTGGAACGCGGAATAACGCGCAAGCTGGACTTGCACATCCTGCCCTGGATCTTCGTGTTGTGGCTTCTGGCTTTCATCGACAGATCCAATATCGGTGGGATTCTCAGAATGATATTGATGATAGAGAGATGATAGCTTACGTTGGAGGGCACAGGCAACGCGAAGCTCGATGGTCTCGTGACGGACCTTCACCTCATTGGCAATCGCTACAACATCGCCCTCACCGTGTTCTACATTCTCTATGTCCTTTTGGACGTCCCCAGCAACTGGCTTCTCAAGTATGTCGGTGGCGGTCGGTACCTTCCCATGATCGCCATCGCTTGGGGCATCGTGGGAACCTGCATGGGAGCAGTGAAGTCCTACGCCGGCCTGCTGGTGTGCAGATTGCTGCTGGGTGCATGCGAAGGCGGTATGTTCGGCGGCATCATCCTGTACCTGTCGATGTTCTACAAGAGGCATCAACTCATGTTCCGCCTCGGAATCTTCTACTGTGCAGCACCGCTTTCGGGAGCGTTTGGCGGTCTGCTGGCGACAGGACTGGCTCAGATAGATTATCATGGGTATACGGGGTGGGTCTGGATTTTCGTGGTGGAGGGCGCCATTACGATCCTCGTTGCCATGGTGGCTTTCTTCTTTCTGCCGAACACGCCAGGAGCCGCGAGGTTTCTGAGTCCAGAGGAGCAACAAATCATAGTTTATTGCCTGCATGTGGACTTGCACGGAGTAGATCAACCCCAGAGAGTCGAAGATGAGCATTTCAACTGGCACGAGGTCAGCTCCAACGTCCTGGTGAATGGAAAGGCAGTAGCGTGTTATACTGACAACGCAACAGGTTCGACATGCCCTCTTAAACGTCAACACCTTGCTTATGAGTCTCAACTTCTTCCTCATCCTGGTGCCCATATACTCCTATTCCCTCTTTCTCCCTTCCATCATAAAGGGTCTTGGCTACACCAACGTGGTCGCACAGCTGTTCACCGTACCACCAAACTTCCTGGCCTTCCTCAGCGTCATCGCCTTCGCATGGACGAGCGATAGGATCAAGATGCGAGGACCACTCATCGCCACCGGTTTGCTGTTGGCTGCGATTGGCTATATCATGCAGCTGGCAAGCGACCGCAACAGCGTCAAGTACGCAGGGACATTCTTCGTCGCGGCGGGAGCGTTCCCATGTAGTCCGTTGGTACTGGCGTGGTTGAGCAACAATCTGGCGCCGCACACCACGAAAGCCACTGGACTGGGATTCCAAGTCGCTGTGGGCAATTGTGGTCAGTACAGCATTTTTGCATGTTCCGTTCCAGAAACAGGAACGACGCTGACGATGAGAGCCAGGAGCTTTCGTTGCGACCTTTACATATCTAGCCAACGATGGCCCCGACTATGTCACCGGACACAGCATCAATCTAGGTGCCATTGGACTCGATCTGCTTCTGACAGCAGGAATCATGGCGTATATTCGATGGGAGAATAGAGCGAGACGCGAAGGGAGGCGTGACTATCGCTTGCGCGACACCCACGATGGTGACTTGGGTTATCGACATCCTCACTTTGAATACACGATGTAGATGTCGGTATGTTGATAGCGTTGCGCTCTTTCCACTTCGAGGAGTTGCAAAAAGGTGAATTAGACTTCTGTGCCTGCAGCGGATAACGATAGCTCAACGTCTGTCGATACAAACGGTGCCCATAGTAATGGAAGTTGGTAACTTGCCGATAGCTTAACGTTTTTACCGTGTTGCGTCATGCATACTCTAGCCTCCCTTTGCTTGCGTTATTGCGGGACGGGAGTCGCTTCCAAGATTCGATAGCAGCAGCCGTTGACTGTGGCTTTTCACAACATTACACGGCGTGCGCGCACGATACGTGGGTCGTATGCACATCTCATTCGTTCTGCAAGACAGCGACTCGACATGGAGCTATAGCAACGTCCGCGCTCCTCCTGCTTTAAATCAAGCTAAAACGTGTCATCTTCGACATCGTATGCACGCCTGATAACGCTTGGACTGGGATCCTCGAATTCTTCCCCATCGCCTTCAATGTCATCTGTTGCATCTGCGCCTGCCGTCAAGAGCAGATCGTCGACAATCTTCTTGCTAGCTTCGCGCGCAGGTGTCTGCACCAAACGCGACTGAGGAATATGGAATTGCATCGTCTTTGGAGGACTCATCTCTGCTAAATCATCGTCATCGTCACTGTCGGAGAAGAAATTGCTAGCACGGGTGCGTTCCTGGGTTGCGGCGTATGCTTTGTCGTCCGGCGAAAACAGCTGCATGCCGGTTGATGTCTTTGGAACCGCGAATTGGCTCTTCTTCCCAGCTGGTGTGAGGATGGATACACCTGGGGTTCGTGGTGCAGCTTTGGCCGGCGAGAACAGCTCGCTTCGCAATTGTGGTGCAGCAATTTCGGGGGAAGATCCAGGAGAGTCGTCCCAAGGGGCCTTTCTGGTAGCAGTGGCTGGAGTGGCCTTGACAGTCGACTGCTGTTGCTGTTGACCTTGTCTACGTTGTGTGTGGGGCGTAGCCTGTATGCGGTAGTTCTTGTCCAGGATCGCACGGTGCATCAGTGGATCATTGTTCTGGGTCCTGGAGTAGGCGGAAGGCTGGAATGCGGATTCGGGCTCGAATGGCGACGACTGCAAATTGGCAGCGGAGTTCATGCGAGGCGTACTAGGGTCTTCAGATGTGTCCACTGCCATGGAGTTCTTTCCTGTGTACTTTCTGGGTGTTGGAGATTTGTAAGACGATGCGGGCATACTTCCACTCCTCGATCTTTCTGTGCGATTCGACTTCTTCGATGTGGAAGGCGGCAGTTTGGGTGTGGTCTGCAAACCGGTATGTTGGGTCGGAGAGTCTAATGTGAACTCCTCGTCGTCATCGTGGCCGCCACCGCGCTGCCGTGACTCCTGCACACCGGTGACAGTGCTCTCATCTTGGTCGGTCGGCGTCTGAAAAGACTCTGTGTGTTCGGTGTTGGTGACTGTCTCGTCCGTCGGCTCTTCGTACCCTGACAGCGACACGTTGGCAGAGGCCTCAAAGAACTGCTTCCAGAACTGCGCAACGATCATCAATTACAGTGCCCACTGAGACATGGTCGGAGATGAACTTGCCTTCGACCCTTGCCACACCTCGTCGCTGTGTTTCGCGTACTCCTCTACAATGGGCAGAATCCGCTGCGAAACACAACGCGCCGCATTGGAAAAGTTGTTGTCGATATCGCGAAGAAGAAGCTCGATGTTTTGGTCGAGGAATTCGAGCTCCTCCGTGAGAGTCAAATTGCGTTGTGTCGTAGGCCTTGACATGGCAGGCGTCGTCGTCGCCCACTGATGGTAACGCGGATATGTGTCGACGCGATTTCAGAAGGGGAGACGCGTTTCGGAAGCACAGTTGCCAGAAGTGACTTCCCCGCACAACTCGACGTGCCGCCCAATGACCGCCGAGCAGTCGTACCAGTCGCGCATAACTCGTAAAATCTAACGACTTCACTTGTTATAAACACCATTGTTGCTGCCATTGTCGCCTATATATCGCCGCTCTTTATTAATTGGACTCGCAGAACAATAATAGGAGACTCGTAGGTTATTTAGCGATGCTTCGGGTATTATTTACGATAATAGTTACCTAATAGTAGTTATTCTCGTAATAGCTAGTTTAATAGCTATTGTCTTCATTTACTTTCACGAGCCTCTATTACTATAATAACTTATTTCCTACCTCTTACCTTCCTTCTCTAGTATTATATCGATATCTATAACGATATTAACACTAAAATTAATAAGACTCGCTATAGACTCGTAATACTCGCGCTAAAAGACTCTCTAATAGCCGATTAAGATACCGCTAACGATAAATACGCCTAATACGCTTAGTCGTAGGTACTCTTAGACTTGCTACTAACTCGTAACTAACGCCTATTAGCTATAAACAGCTCTTACGCCCTTAGACTACTAACAAAAGCGACTTCTAGTATATCTCTAAGAAAGATTAGAAGTAGTACGTCGAGAATACCGAGAGTAGTGTTACGGGCTAAGCTTGACGGATTAGCCCGCACAATTAATCCCTTGTGGAAACAACCCCACGGTCGTTCCCGCCAAGCAGAACCCGTGAGGGAGAAAATAGACAACCGACGGAAGTCTTGGCGAAGGATCGCTCCTGTGCGGGAAAGTACGTGCGGCGCTTACCGCTAGGTAAGCACCGTAAACGCTTAAGTATAAAGCGATCACTCGCTTAGAATGCTTACGAACGAGCATTTATCTTATTGTGTATATAGACACGTAGGAGAACAACCCTTATAGTTCGTTCTCAACTTAAGTTATAATCTAATTTTTGGAAACTACACTTAAGAACCGCCTCACCTCCACAACTATCGGTCGATCTATGTTTAGTCTTCATAGATCCTTGTTCCAGTATCACTCGACGCCTTTACTAGCATAACACTCGTAACTCTTTCCCTCTTAGGCTCTGCCTCTAAGATTAGGTCATAACACTTTAAGAACCCTAACGAAGATGTCTATTACTAGAAGGCTAACCGGGACTCCTACTCCTAGCAATGTTGGAGGAAAGGCAACTGCCTCTCGACTACTACCAAACCTAGACCGCATGGACTATAACGCTAAGTCTAGCGACGACGACAACGACGATAACGGTGGATCGAACAATCGATTCAAATCTTGGAAGCTAGCTACACCCGACACGTTTGAGGGAAAACGATCTAACCTCGAAACCTAGCTCAACTAAATCGATGTATACATTATGTTTAACAAAATCCTAGCCGATAAACGAACCCTGTTTGCGGCCTCCTACCTTAGAGGAGATGCTAAGCATTAGTTCAAGCTATATATAAGAACTTACCTCGACTTAATAGGATAGAGGGACCTACTTAACATGTTTGGGATCTACTCTACCTTTAAATCTAAGTTAACGAAGCTCTTTAGGATATCGAACGAAATCAGTCAAGCAACGAGGGTCATCCAAGGACTTAAACAACAGCGCTCGACGGCTGAATATACGGCCAAGTTTAAGGAATACGCGCACATCCTCGGATGGAACGATACCTCGCTTTAAGTCCAGTATCGGAAGGGCTTGAAGGACTACGTGAAGGACGAACTCATAAGGGTCGAAATAGGACGCGACATTAGCGACCTTGACGACCTTATCAAAGTTACTATAGACCTTGACGACAAGTTATACGACAGGCAGATGGAACGACGCTACGATAACGGGACTGCTAGGGGCGTTCCGGACTATCGCCGTAACAATCCAAAGACCTAGGGATACTACGCAAACAAACAATAGCGAGACCCTAACGCTATAGATTAGCAGCGCATACTCGGTGCGACGGAGGAGAAGAAGCCGAAATTCTAGAAGAAAAACAAGAAAAAGGGTTTAGGACTAAACTGTTACATATATAGTAAGATTGGCTATATAGCGCGAGAATGCCGTTCGAGAAGCAAGGTGCCTCGACAGCAATTTAATACGATGCTACGAAATAACGCTCGAGGAGGGTACAACAAACCCGTCTAGGAGCTTAACGTCATAGAAAGAGATAACGAATAGGATAACAATACGAAAATCGAATGCTAGGAAGATAACCTCGGAAAACTTATAGAAACTTACGACTAAATCTAACAAGTCTGCTACGAAAAGGAAAAAGCAGAGAAGCAAGAAGTCAAAACCGAGGAAACCTATACCCTAATTGGAAAAGCCGATAAACTCTTGGAAGTACTAGGACAATACTAGCAGATGCTAAACGAGCAGCTAGCCGAAACTAGCTACCCGAGAACCCGTGTGTTAGCAATCCTAGAACGTAAGCCGGTCGACGAGACGGGCTAGGACCTAGAAACCCTACGAGTACTACAGCTACGGGGCATATAGCACCTCGAGAAGGTCATTTAAGAACAACTTGCTATATACTAGGAAGATACGGAACATCGACAGAATCTCTAAGATTAGCTAAGATTTATAAAGAAAAGAATCTAACAACTGGAAGTTATGCCTAAGGAAACGCGTACATTAGGAATAATAACGTGAAACGAAGATCAGGAGGAACATAGTGCCCTTAGTTAGAGTAACTATTACGATAACTCCTACAAAGTGTATATGTCGGACAAACAAGGAGCATGCTACTAGCTACGACAAGTACTAGGGGCTAGAGGAAGCTATAGCAACCACCCGGAACGACAAAACGACGACGAAGAATCCTAGACACTATAAGAAGAATCCGAGACGGATAGCGGATCTTCGGAAGACCCTCCCCACGACAGCGAAAACGAAAATGAGAAACAAATATTTATAATAGAGGCCTTACACAAAATGAGGAAGCTACTCGCTAGAGTAGTAACATTCGATAAGAAACTGTTCCTAGAAAATAGGGAAGGAACGCTAATAGACCCTCTACAACTAGAACTACTTATCTTATGTCTACGAAGAGTAGTGTGGAACCACCCGAGAGTAGATCTTAACGAGGACTTATTATACTTCGTCCAAGAACTGCTACCGCTCGGAACTAGGTTTACACTAGAGGGCTACGTTACCCCAGGAGGTTACACTATCGATAAGACGCTAAGGGAAGCAGTATAACACGTTAAGGCACTATACCAAATATCCTAAGAGATCTAGGACCGTAACGAAATGTCACAACAGACCTCGCTAAAGGCGTAGGAGGAGGCTCGGAGATATCGAGAAGCTCGCGAGAAACTCGGGTCTAATATGCGATAACGGCCCTACAACCGAAAAAAGGAAAACGATCTAGAAGATACGACAGCACTATTAGTCGATTACCTGGTATAGAACTAGATAGTATAGGACAATCTACAATTAGGAAAAGGATCGCCTCCCTAGCTATAAGCAAGCCCAGGGAGTTTAACAATATAGCTCAAGTATTAACAGTAGTCTACCGAATACAGATTACCGTGTATAGTCGGAAAACGATAGCTATAATAGATTTAGGAGCGTGTAGGAACTTTTGCTCTAAATCAATAACGAAACGCTACGGAATAGCTACCTAAGCAAAGAAGACGGGAGGATACGACCTTATAGCAGTTAATAGATCGCCCTTACCCGGAGTGAACCGAGAAACGGTACCGGTCACGATGTGTGTCTAGCGGCACTAAGAGGAGATTGTTTTCGA